>JAHZNI010000123.1:0-15418 GCA_027744415.1 Seira ritae
CAGAGGCATTTGACATGAACAACAGGTATTTGACCTAAACGTAGGCTACAAATAAAAGTATCTTTCCTACATCAATCAAAGTAAAAACAATGACTCCACAGACCCACCCCATTCATTTCTTAAATCATCCTACCCTATTAAAATGTTGACTTGATCATTATATTCGTGTTTTAATGTGTGACTCTAAGTGGGATTTTTTGTAAATAATTAAATAATTTCCGCAACTATATTGCACTGGAAGGTTGGAGGAACGATATATTTTTCCAGTTTATGTTATCGAGTATTTTGTAGGCACTTGCGATGTTCTAGTATCTTCCTGCTCCTGCTTCTTTGCGGCAAAGAATCATTGCTTAAGATGAATGTAAAGCGCGTATAAAGAGGAGAAGAATTAGGTGCTGGTTATTTTTGCACCATATTATGTCAAATCTTCTGCTGGCTAGAAAACTATAGTGGATGAATTTCAAGTTTAAAAAAGTGAATATCAAATGATAAAAGGAGAAAAACCATATTTATTTTAAATAATTTTCTGTCGCGTTTTCTCTATGTTGAATTTCGATCTGCAAAAATAATTAATTGATGCTATTTTGTAGGTACTGCGCTCTCTTCTATCCGTCTATGTACTTCGTTTCAGGAAAGACTCCTTGCTTGATCTGAATGCTTTGAAGGGAAATAAATAATGTTAAAACTCAAACGTTCACTGACGTTGGCAGCTTATTAATCTCAACACAAAAAAGGCTTGCATGATTCATCTGAAATGATCAAATAAATCTACACTCGAATCAAAATATTATTGAGTTTGAATTGAATAATTGAAACCACTTGTAGTTTCCCACGCTAAATCAATTTCCCAATCAAAATGTATGGATTTAACAGGTATTTGACTCAATGTTTCAAAAAGAAGCATCTATCCATGTCTCTTATCTGTGTTGTCCATTGCAAAAATGAAATCTGGTTAAACTGATCAAAAGGAATCCAAATAAAAAACTCCATTGCTGACTCTGAGAACCAAGCATTACAATTTAATAGTTCCTTAAAATTCCGGTAACTTTTTTATATATAAAATAAATTACAAAAAAAGTTGTAGTAGTATAGCCTCTCTATATTATTATATATACCCATACAAACATTCAGTTTTAAAATATATATGGCTCATGAAGCTCGTGGTAAATAAAATGCACGAAATAAATTAACAATTCAGTTTTGATATGCACTCACGATTGTTTCTTATCTTTATGCAACTCGCTAGTCTTCCTCCTCACATCAGCCTGTCTGACAACAGCAGTGGCGATCTGCCTCAGCCTCTGTGTCGCCACTGGAGTGACTTTACTGTACCTTGGCACTGAAGACGATGACGATGAGTTGGACGAGACTTTTTTGTTGGAACTCGATTTGATCTTGACTGAAGATGGAGGAAACACTCTGAGTCGCTTGATCGTAGTTGGGCTGTTCTTCTTCAGCCTCACTTCGATGATTCCTTTCAGTTGGTGTGCTATCGCCGTTACTGTTGATTTCTTCTTCTGTTATAATAATAAACAAAGTGAGCGTTATTTAATTCTGTTTTATCTTCGATAGAGTGTATCTATGATTAGATCACTTTTTCTTTTTTTTCAAGATTCACTTTTTATCTTTGGCTCGCATCCAAAAGAAGTTCTTTCTTGAAAATGCACAATTGCATGATCATTCATACCTTCAAGGGTTTTAACCTACTTTTTTTCTGCAAGCGTCTCATTCAAACAACACGAGTTTGTCTAAACAAACAAGAGTGCTAATTTGCATATATGTATATATATCTTTGCAGGTGTGTGAGGCTAGTTTCTTTTTCTTAATACCTGAGGGCAGAAAACTAATTTTTTTTTTCTTATGTGCTTTCACTTGCGAGAGCTTGTCACGATCTATTGCTAGAGTGTCGCTTGTCTGGCTTCATGGTTTTTTAAGGGATAATGGTATGGGTGCCGCATACTATTCTACATGCTTTTGTGTTTGTCATAGCGGCTTGTAATAATTGTAAAAACGGGGTTATTCAATTTCATGGTTTTAGTAAATGGTCGCGAGTGACTTTAACTTATCTAGTTAGAGAGGCACATCAATTTTGGCATGAATTGAAATGATTATCAAAATATCATCTGAATCAATTATTCAAATATTCTTAAGTAGCCCCATTGAAACAAAAAAAGTTATTAAAACTTTGACATCTCACCTTATTTTGCTTTCCCCTTCCTTCTCCATTGTCCTTATTAGCTCCCTTTGGTACAATCTCCAGCGTCACAGGCCCCAACAGGAAATTAGCCCTGACAATCCTGACCTTATCACCTTGTCTAATCACATCGACATTCCCGTTCCTCCTCAATGAAGATAGTCCTTTCAGCACACCCCTTGTAGGTTTCTGGCTCGGTTGCTTCTTCTTCTTTGTTTCCTTTTGACTCTTGCTTGGTTTAGAATTCTTTTTCTTGCTGCTACTGTTCTTATTTTTGCTACTGCTGGATGATTTTCTAGGCTCTTCTGCTTCGTTGGAACTTGACTGCTGCTGTTGCTTATCAAATCCCCTCTGCTCGGTTTTTGTTGGTGACGGTGAAGTAGTTGTAGTAGGGGTTGATTTTGTCGAGGTAGTTGGTGCCGCAGTTGTTGTTGTTGTAGTACTGGATTCTTCAGAGGTATTCAATGGGGCACTGCGCTTCATGCTGCCGTTAATTATCAGGGCCCTACGGATTAAAGTGCATATAATTATTCATGAAATGGAATTTATTTTTGTGACAGAAAATATGGAAAGCTTTGCATTAAGCGATCGTTCTCAGATTTCAGATGAATCAAATTAAGTTCTTTTTATTATTACATCCATTAAAAATCAAATCAATTGAGAATTATTATTCCGCATTTTCCCATCCCAAAAACCAAAAAGTCCTGTTTACCTGATCCTCCTAAACCCACTCCTATCATGGTCGTTATCTAATTCAACCTCATCACTATCACTCGTTTGATCACTTCTGAGCATCACAAAGTGATGGTGGTCCTCATCGTCATCATCCTCAATCTCCTCCACAAACCCTTCATCCTCCTCCTCTTCCAGGTCCTCACTCCTTCCCCGATTTTTAGCCCCTTAGAATTAAAATGAAGCTCCTTGATCATTTGTTCGATCGATTTCAGAAATTAAGTAATTTATATGCATTTATTTATTTTTCTTTATGTCAAACCTTTTCTCTTCTTTCTTGTTGTTGAGCTTTTCTTCTTCTTTTTCTTGTTGACTACTTCCTTAGTGTCTTTATTATTGTTGCTCCCTCCACTGAACAGATTGACCATCAGCGGGTCCATCTGCTTCGTCTTGATCATACCTAGGGTTCAAACACGAATCGATAAGTTTGATAAGATTGAAAATAGTTCAATAAGTGTGATCAAGCTAATCAAACATTGCAGTCAAAGCTTAAGTTCAAGTCAAACGAAATAGACAGTTTGGATCAGAATTAAAATCAGCCAATCAAAAGGTGCGATGACATTTCAAATTCGACTATTTCCAAAATGACCTGCTTTCAAATTTTTCAACGAAGTGAGCATACACTGCATAATTTGGTTTGAGTGAGTGAGTGAGTTTGGTCACTCAATAAGTTCGATAAGTTCAATAAGTCATTCAACAAGTTTGATTAGTTTGAAAGTATTTTCGGATTCAAACTTAGAGATTTTCATACCATTCATCCTTTTCAAGACAACGTCCATATAGTCGTTGTATTTGTTCACATTCTTCGACGATGAAGTCTTCTTGTTATTTCTCCTGTTCGGGGCTGGTCTTCTTTTGTTCCGCTTTGGTTGGACAGCGTGGCGGTTGTTTGACTTTTTCCTTCCGTGCGAGTGATGATGGTGGAAGCCTCTTGCTTCTGTAGAGTTATCTGACATGACTGACCTGCGGGATCTTGGTAAGGCCAACTCATGGTCATCATCGTTGGAAACCGATCGTTGTGTTTGATGCTCTTCATCGTCTAGTCTCTCGTCATCGCTATCATCGTGTTCATCATCGGATAAAATGTGCTCGATATTCAAGGGGGAGTAATCTTCATCGATTCCCTGGACAGACTCGGCACTGTCGTGAGATGATGGTAGCTCCTCGTCTTCTTGATCGTCATGATCTGAAAATTGTTAAAATTGCTTTTTCCAAACATTTCCAAGAAAAAGAAATTCATGAAAAACTTATCCCACTCACGTTCCTCCTGAAAGATATCAAGCAGGATCTGCTCCACCTTATCATCGTGTTCATGTTCACATCCAGACTCATTAGCTTTGTCCAACTGTGGATTGGAGCCACTCTCACCCACCACTAAACTCTGATTACTAGCACTATTACTATCACTAACTACTCTACTAACGTCACTAAAATCCTGATTTAAATTCCGAACAGGACTACTATTAGTTTTACTAATCAGTTTGGCTTCATCCAGCACAAAAGAGTTGACTAAAAGAGCGCACTGGATCAACATGAATATGATCACGACAACGAACTGGCTCGAGGAATATGAGCCAGTCAGCGTAACACTTGACTTGGGAAGGTAATAGCGTGGTTTATTGTTGCGAGTGTCCTCATGCAGGATTTTTGCTGTATGAGGTCCACTGACTGGGACCTCCACGGTGGGGTGTCCCATGTTACTACAAAATAATTTAGGTAGGAAATATATTATGATGTCTCTCTCTTCAAAACAGAATTATTATTTTTTTTTGTACAAAATTTTCAGAAACCCATGATGATGTTTTGATAAAATTTTCACTTTTTCGATGAATCACGATAAAGTGGGAAAAAATCGAAAGTGTATTTTGAAAGAGAAACGCGGTTGTGTGTGTAGATTAGAAACTCATTAAACCGTGAAGAGGGAATAATAAAAACTAAAAATATATATGATGATGTACAGATTCATTTTCGAAATTATGAACTGTTTAATTTAGGTTAAAATACGGAGAGATGATCATGATCATCAACAGACACATACACACACCTTTGTTCACACAGCGTAAGTATATATATGTACATGTGTGTGTGGTGAGAAACGAGGTTGATGTGATGTGCAACAACAGCGCTCTCGCTTATAATGCTTCTCACCTACTGACTCACAGAAGATGAAGGAGGAACGTCTCTTTTTCAAGAAAAAAGTTTTCTTCTCTTTTTTTCCTCAGGGGTACTTTACTACGATTATAAATTCCTAACAGGGGTTTAGGGGGATGTAATGATGTAGCGATATGCTAAAATAAGATTGTTACAACTTCTGCAGGGATGACTGTTTTCAGAAACACATTTCCATGCATAAAAACTATGAATTGAAATGATCTGATACAGTTCAAGATTTTCAAGATTTTCTCAGTGACTATAATCATTTTAAATCCCCCCAGAGAAACAGACAAACGATAAAGAATTTCAAACATATTCTTCCTCCATTTTTTTCGTCGTACCCTTCCCGTCTGCTGCTGCTGCAAAACAGCGGCGCGCGTATACACACATTTCGCAGATCCCAATTTCAAAAAGAAAAAGAATATTATCGCTAGAAAAAAAAACTGACCAAACTTGAATGATGCATGTGGTACGTGTACTATAGAAGTGACCACACTATGTTTTAACCCCTGAGGTAAAATATGATGATGGGAGGAAGATGCACACACACATTTTCATTCAGCGAATTTAAGATCTTTTAGAGGAATACACTTTTGCATGCAGCAGAGTACAAATATTATTAAATTTTTTTATGAATGAAATATAATAAGGTTCTTTTTTTGAGGAGCTTATACGAGGAAAATAAATGCTCTAGAGGTTTGGTACTTAAATCCTTAAAAAAACGTTTCTTGACTCCCTGTAAGAGATTATTTTCAAACAACGGGGCAACCTGAGATTAAAAGGAAAAACTTACCAGGTTCTAGAGTGTCTTCACTTTGATCACCGCCACCAAAAGCGACAACAATGACGACTACGGCAGTTTCACAAATGCCCGTGAAACAAACACACGAGTTTTAAGTCAAACTTTGTAGAGCTCTGGTCACCTAGATTTTTGCGATAATTTTCCAAACCTTAATGATTCTTAGGATCGTTTAACGGGAAATTGTTTGAATATTCAAACTGCATGTAACTGTTTTAAAGTCTAAATAAATAATGCATTCGAGTAATATCGAGTTCAAGTTCAATGGTCGCTTTAAATATTGTGTTTGGGCATAAGAAAGTCTTTTTTGTATGGACAGAGAGGAAATGAGATAAGCAGAGTAGTAGGGCAGTAGCGGAAGTGCAATATCGAATGGATGGACATTTCATTTTTAATGCGTTCAAGTATTTTATGCGTAAATGCGCAAGCAATAGACAACTCCATATATTCCATTCCAGATCAAATATATATTCTAAAAATGCGTAATATATATATAGTATTTATTAACACCGAAATATACTTAAGTGGAATTTAAAAACAAGAACAAGCACGTAGATTTTAGATGTATATTATTATATCACAGAGAGACATTTTTAAACTCCTCTACACATTTTAAAATCAACAATGTCTTTTTCAATCCATAATTTAATTCCTCCTACTACTCCAAGTACTACGATTTTTCTCTTTGATTGTATTATCACAACAAACTTAAAATATACACTTAAATCACAAGAACTCAAGTAAACTAGTAGTTTTTGGAACATGACTTGACTGTAACACAAGGACTTTGGTGTGTAAATTAAATTATATCATTGCAATACGAATAAAAAAGTTGATAAATAAAACGTGTAAATAATAAAAAATAAAAAAATGTGAAAGCAAATAGGAAATAAACTACTGCCAAAAAGTTTCAAAAAAAATGTAAAAAGTTTGCATAGAAAGTACTGTACACACGAAATGTCTTTTTCTCCTTAGAATTATCTTTTTTTCTGGAATTATATATTTTTTTAGGATGATCACAATAAGAAGCAACGAGATTGTTCTGAAAACATTTTGCAACAATTTTTTGTTTGAAATATTTTTTTTGGCAATATAAATTACGCTCGAATGATTTATTTTGGCAGTTCGAAATGCATCAGAGGGATTGAGACGTCCATGAAATTCGGGCTGACCATCACGCGCTGCAAAATGAATAAGTACTTAATCAGTAACATATTCGAGTAATGAAATATTTAAAATGCCTGCATTAAACTCACCTGGAACTCCAACAAAATCTTCTTCTTAATCCACCTAGTGAGATGGCTCAAGCTGACAACCCTCTCCCCGACCTTGGGTCTCACATTAATTTCAATCTCAGGATTCCCCCTGAACCCAATCCAAACACGATCGTTAGGTACAGGTGGAATGTTCAACGCCAAACTCCCAGCCACTTTTCTAATCTCAACAGTCAACACGAAAGGAGTAGCAGCGATATTAGTAACGACCTTCTGGACATGCTTGTTCCTCATCACGCTACTCTTGGACAACGTATCCGCGTACTTCATCAGCTTGCTCCTGTTATCACGTTGCAGTGCATCGCCAGCATTTCCTCCATCCTTTGTCGACATTTTGCTGTCAACATTCTTCAGATCCTCTTCCAACTCGAGATCCTCATCCGACTCTGAGGACTCGCCACTGTCATCAGCATCGCTGTCGAACATGGCATGAGCTTTTGCTGATGGTGACGTCCTCTTGACATTGGACTCCATGTCCTTTTCCACGTTGGTGGAGGTGCCGAGTTTGAGAAAGTTGACGAAAGCCTCGAGTGTAATCACCATATTGCCGACATAGCTGATATCCAGGTCGATCCACAACCCTTGAGCGTCCAGTACTGGAGCGGAGACACTCGTCGTGATTGGGAGCGAGTCACCCAAAGTGAGTTCCTTCACCTTCAACGATTGCACGAACGCAGGTTTTCGTATGAAGAACAGTTTCCTGTCAATCAACTGCTTGACCTCGTGCGTCCATTTCGGAGATTTCAAAAAGTCGTAGAACAACCTTGCCACGAATGCGTTCAGAAACGTGGGTGTCATCAACTCGGCTACGCCAGCGGATAGTTCTTTCTCAGGTGTGGTTTTCCTGGAGCTGGCTGGTGTCGTGCCACCAATCGCAGTTGTCGCCTTAGACTCGAACAGCTCGTTCGTCGGCGTCGAACGGAGCGAATGGGCTTCGGGCGTGCTCGGGGTTGAAATATGCAGGGATGGACATGCGTTTTTCATGTAAGTCAGGAAATGTGTGTTGACTGGGTTTGGTGGAGGTTTCGAGAATGACATTGGTAGTTTGGACGCTGCGACGAAGCGGCGGTACCTGAAATGATTAGACAGGATTGATTTGAATTCAAATTACAATATTAAATTAGTTTAAGTTGAAATTAAATTCCATGTCTGGATTTTTAAAAAATCCACTGACTAGCAAAATAAATTGTGGAAAACAAGAATTGTGGTATAAAATATTCCTGAATTTTTTTATAAATACTCGCAAATAAATCCTCATCATGAACTTTTCTGACGAAAAAATTATTATGGAATGCCAAGTTCATGTCAATACGGTTGGTTATAATGTCCCTTGAAGAAGATTTCCACAACTAAAAATAATTTTCATATCCCGTCCCATAAACGATCGAATTGGCTCATTAATTTTACTCACCAGTCATCCTTCATCCCGATCCGTCCTCGCGAATAAATAAATAGTCCTCCCCGAACAGTTCCCATCCTCCTTATAAACTTCCCCTTTAAACTTTTCCTTCTCTCCCAATTTCACACTTCCGTCTTTAAAATGGACTTGCGGATGATGTCCCTTATCTCCAGAATTCCCACCTTCCTCACCCCCACCAGGACTACCTTTATCCTCATTCAAGTTAGTCAACTTGCCACAATACTTGTTCTTCGAAGCTAACGTGATTGCGATCGGGTACTTTTTACACCAAACCCGCTTTCTAGCCAACCCGTGAGGTACGATCTCTACCTTGGCACCATACAAGTTGAATTGCTGGTGACGCATAAACACGTGGTCGGTAGCTAGTTCAGGGTCGTTCCAGAGTCTCCTTTTAGGAACGCGGTGCTTCTGGTGTGGGTTTGAGATGATCAGGATGGGGCCACGGAGTCTCACGAACACTGTTCTCGTCCCTCGCAAGTGAAAGTTGAACGCGTCGTACATGGGGAAAGTCAGGTTAAAGTTTTCCTTGTTAGTGGAGGTCTTTCCATCTGTAGTTGGAGAGGTCGACGAGTTGGCCAGTGTTAGCATCCAGCCCTGTAAAAATTCAGAATTCATTCAAGAAATCTGAATTCATTGATTTTAAAATACTGTTTCAAGTTCCCCCATTACCTGACTCTTCATGAAATGCTTCTCCAGCACTTTCTCCTCCTTCCTTAGCTGATCCATCTCGGCAGACACTCAATTGCGGTTCTGAACGACTTTTAACATCCTCATCATCCCCATCACCTCCCAACACGTTCCAGCAAAGCAGCGTAGCGCCGGCCCCAAGAAAAAACCAGATGAAACTCATGATCACACGGCCGAAATCGAACGCGACCGCCACCGCCAACAACGCTATCCAGTATCTTGTCAAGCTACTGTAGAGCAGATCATAAATCAACTTCCTCATCAAACTCTTGACACTCGACGGCTTTCCACGCTGCTCAGCCACCTCGTCATCTTCAGAGGACGAACTACTATGAGTGCCTTTTGCAACTTCCATCCCGCTCGCGACTTGCTGGAAACGGATACTTCCTCAGTCCCTTCATCAAACTCGGAGGCTGATAAAGACAAGGGAGCCCGTCGACGCACTCTGTCAGCTAATATATAGGAAATATATATATGTAAGATAAGTATGTATATACTTTAATTGGATAAGTTCCAGCCAGATTAACTACGCAGAGAATGGTGCTGGTGATAAATAAATAAATTCAACGAACCTGCTCAGGGGGCAAGACGAAATCCCGAAGTAGACTAGTATCTTCCATATCCTCCTCTGCTTCCACACCAATTTCTTCCACAACTAGATCGATCAGGTCATCAGGGTCAACGGGACTAGCTAGTGCGTGTGGGTACAGTTCGTAGTAGTCGGTGCAGTTCTCCTCGTCGAAATTCAAGCGCAACCGGTTTCCATGGGTCAGCAGCGTTGAATCGCTGTGGACGCTGATGTCTTCGTCGTCGTCGTGGAGTGCGGATGTGCCTGTGGGGGCTCCAAGCTGATCTGGGATCGAGTGGGAGGATGTGATGATGTTGGAGGAAGTGGAGGGTTGTTCTTCTTCGTCTTCTTCATTGTAGAAATGACTGACGAAAGAGCGGCGTTTGTCTTCGATTGCGGTTATTATTTTGCCTTTTAGGTCGAGGTCAAGTGAGAGCGATCGTTTGTCCCACTTGTTTGCCCATTTGTGTTTCAGGATGTATTCTTTCAGCGGGGAGATGTCTCCTCCGGATGATGATGATGAGGGGTCGATGGGGGGATCTGTTAGAGCACAATGTGGGTTATAAAGACTCGTTATTGAAAAGGTTATTTCATTTCTCATTTTGTTATTCTTCAAGGTTTCTCAGTTCTCTAAACTGATAATTAATATCATATGCAAAATTATGAATGAGAATATAAATGCATTCATTTTAAGTTTACTCATGTTTTGTCAGATTTTTCTTTTAAGTAAGTCGCGAAGGTGGAGTTGAAGTTGGAGGAGGCGGAGTTGAATATACGTTTGGAATATTGTGGAGCATTCTATTTACACTTGAAAAAAAAAATGATTTTTGAAGTTATTTGTCCGAAAATTGCATTTCCTGAAAGCGCATCTTTTTCTGATTTCGAATATTTATATTTTGAATATGAAAATATTTTTCTGGAAAAATATACTCTTCAGATCAATTTTTAAGAGCTACACAGACTTCGATTTAGAGATTGAATTATAATAGTAGCGTAAAATTTTCATCCGGAACTTAAAAAATTTACTCATCAAGTCTAGAGTAAAATTGATTAAAGTTTAAGCGCTTACAAAGCTATATACTTGTTCGAAAGATTCATACAAATCAAGCAGATATTTTCAAGAGGCGAGTCACACACGTTTGGAAAAACTAAGAGCAAAAATATTTTTCTGGAAAAATATACTCTTCAGATCAATTTTTAAGAGCTACACAGACTTCGATTTAGAGATTGAATTATAATAGTAGCGTAAAATTTTCATCCGGAACTTAAAACATTTACTCATCAAGTCTAAAGTAAAATGGATTTAAAGTTTAAGCGCTTACCTAATATTTTAATTAAAATTATTTAAATAATTCAAATAATTATTTACTTTTTGCAAGTACTTTTGAAATGATTATTTTTAAATTAAAGCTATATACTTGTTCGAAAGATTCATACAAATCAAGCAGATATTTTCAAGAGGCGAGTCACACACGTTTGGAAAAACTAAGAGGATCTTATTTCCGCAAAGAAAAATATGAATTTTGAAGTTATTTGTTGGAAAAGTGCATTTTCTGAAACCGCATCTTTTTCTGATCATGAAAATTCATATTTTGTATATGAAAATATTTTTCTGGAAAAATATAACTCCATACATCTATTTTCGTAAACTTTGATTTTGTTTCCTCTATAAAAATGGCATGCAAACATCATCCAAAAACATTTACACACTGAATCTTACGAAAAATTGACTTAAATGCAATACTTTAATTGAAATATACATTTCAAATTATATGCTTACCTTCAATGCTTCCATAACCACCACCAGCAGCCCCTGCTTGCTCCGGTGGTGGCTCGGACCCCTCATTGTAATCAGTGATCTCTTCAATTTCCTCACTGTCAGGACTGAATCTGAACGAAGGGAAATGCAACGACGTAGTGGTTTGTGACTTGTTCTTGATGAACGGTTTGGACGATGATGATGATGATGATGACTGGAGCAATGATAGTTTCTGGTGGACGGATGAGGATTTTGATGGGGATGATTTTGGTGGTGAAGACATTGTGATGATTCGAAATTTGTTGAAATCAACTTTTAATGGACATATTTAAATTGAATATCGTGGAGTTAATATCAATAGAGTTGCAGTAGAAAAGCTTGTAGAGTTAAAATCATGTAATTTCGAAAATCGATTCGGCACTCTTCAATTTGTCCATGAAAACATGACGGACACACGAGCAGACGAAGTGGTGAACAGAACAAATTTTTGAACGATGCTTGACGATGAATACTTATGACGATGACTCACACACAATCTACTCTATAATGCCGTGTTTTTTATCTCTTCTTACGGATTTAATCGTATGTGTGTGAAAATGTTCTCCATAATTTTAATAATTTTTCTTTTTCCTCGTAATATATAACGCAAACACGCAGGTCGATGATTGTAAAGTAGCTGATGTAATAGATGTCATTAAAAGTGAGCGTAAACCATTTTTCTTGAAGAGAGCGAGAGACAGTCTTGGATAAACACTTTTCATATCATATCACTTGAGAAATTTTAAGAAGTACTACAGTTAATTCAACACTATGGACTTTAGCTCTGGAGAATATGAGTCATGAAATGCAAATGAACGTTTGGACTCATATTTTTGAGATAGGACCAGGATCATTTTGGATTCACGAAATTTCTTTGAAAATAACCTAATTTTCTAGTAAAAACTGCTCTGCTTCCAAACTTTCTTTTTTCTCCTCTTGACAAACATCTCGAACATACGATAAAAATATTATATATATTTTATCAGATTCTTGTATCAGTTCAAACACAAAAGCACATAATGAAAAACCTACTTCCTCTTTAATGCGTCATCTAAATTTTCACACGCGGAATCATGGAACAATGATTGCAATAAAAAATGATTATTTTGTATATTAAAAAATTATTTCATTTAAGATAAAGAACTACTACGTACGGATTCCTAGGTACATCTGAACTAACACTACTATTTGCATATTGTTCTAGTACTGCAACTACTTTCTGCACATAATGGAACGCGTATGGGATATCGTATGAACATGTATTTTTATTCATGGTGATGATGATGGTCCGTCCGTGGACCAAAAAAATAATAACTATTTCTTTTGTATGTGTGCTCTTTTTATCAGCTGTGTAATAAAGGCAAAAACCCATCTCACGCTGCAGAAATAATAGGGTTTGTCAAGAAAAAATAGGCAATGTCAAAACAGGGAGAGCTCTAGATTTATTGCATTGTACTAGTAGGTTGGGTCGTTTTTAATCGTTTTCTCTCGTGATAGATAAACACGCGTTGCATGATCTATTGATAGGAAATAATAAAATCAGGGGGAAACGGAAAGCCAATTAATTTTTGTTCCACGAAGGAGAAAAATCAATATTTTTTGGGAAAAAAATAAATCGTCGAGAGAAAAAAAATATAGTCTTGCCACGTGCTGAAAAGGCAAACGGAAATGTATAGATTCAAAGATCTGTTAATTTCATTCAGATAAGGCAATCAAGCGGTTATTTTTCCAGTATATATATAAAAAAAGTTCTGTGAGCAAAGCAAAGGTTTATCTGGACTGGAAAGCAATTTCCTAATTCCAGCGAAGAAAGAAACGTGTTGGTTTCATTTTCCCCCTGAACATTAATTACCCTCTGGAAAATATTTCGATTAAAGAACCATTGTCCACCCAAGAAATAAGAACGATGCACTCCTCCCTCGCAGTCCCTGACGCCCCGCCCTCAACATCCTCTTCCTCCCCAGCATTACCACCACGTCCAGCCCCTCCAAACCATCAATTACTATCAGCGTCATCCCATCATCACCACCACCATCACGGCCACTCGTCATCCCCAAACGTCCACGGCTCATCGGCTGGACCAACCCAGTCAACTACGAACTCCTCGTCGACGACATCCCCAACAAACACGGTAGTGCTGAGGAACCACCACCACCAGTTCCAAAACCATTCGACGAATCCATCACAGAACGCGGCGAACCAATCGTCACTGGACTCTTCTGGACATAACGGGACTATTAATGCGAGCAGTAATAATGGCCAACAGAATAAAACGACTACAACCACGCCAGCGTACCACCATAACGTACCGGCTTCAACAGCGACGACGGGCCAAGCTCCGGGACATTCTTTTTTGAGCGCTGTGTCGGAAGTCAAGAATATGGAAAATGCTTTGTTGGGATTGCTCAGTGCGTTCAATAGTGGGGAGCTCAGTGCTTTTGGTAAGCTGTAAACAGTTTTTAACGATTTAAGTTTTTTGTTTGAAAAATTAATTCGGAATTTTTTAAATTGAAGGGAGTGGGCGAACTCTGGAGACGATGGAAGCGATACGGTCGAAGCAAGAGAGACTTGCTAGGTTGCATTTTGATTTGGCTTCTGGAATTAATAACGAAGACAAGAAGGATAAGGCTTGTAAAATATTCCTTGTTTCTTGCATTTTTCTGTCTTTTGGACAATTCGTGATTGTATTTATATGTGTTTGGAATTCAGAAGCATTTTTCATGCCCGAGCCCGGAAAGAGTTTTTATCGTTTTCTGTGAATTTTTACTCGTGCACAGATACAGTTGCAGCCCATATTCATTAGATCAAAACGCAAACAATTGATAGCAGAAATGACTCTGATTGATATTATTATGTAGCTCAATAAACTTAAATCTATTTCGTATGATAAACAATAATATTACCTTTTATAGCCTGCATGCATCCTATTCATTTGAAGTTACAAGTTTAACGTTTTAAGATGGCAATTTTCACGATAATTCCAAGCCCAAAATAAGTTTATGCCACCTTTTTGTAGACAGATTAGATGAGTTGGGATTTCAGGGGCACGAGTAAAAATTATTATGTGCTGTACAATGAGGTTGAAATCAAGGACTAATGACAGAGGGCTGGAATCACTAAATGAAAAATGATGCGTTATTGAAAGAGTAAAATCAATCATTTAAGATTGCTTAAAACAAAAGGAAAAGATTACTTAAATAATCATTACCTTTTTAAAATGAAATCTTCGCAAAATATATAAAGAAATATCTTTGCCGAATAAAAAAGAAATGCTAAATATTAAGACTCAATCGTTTTCCCACAGGACAACCTACCACCCCATCAACAAGCCACCCAGCCATCCCCTCAAACAACAGGAACGACAACCTCAACAACGAAAGAATCAAAAAATCAGTCTCAACAGCAGCAGCAATCCCAGAACAAGGACTCCAAAGAAAGCCAAACCCAGCAAGGCATCTCCCAACAACAAGACGGTTCGAGTTCCTCATCCGCACCCTGGATGTCAGAATCAGACCAGAGCAAACTAGTCGCAGGACTGAGGGAACTCTCAATCGAAATCGAGAAGCTCCACGAGCAAGAGAGTGAAACTCGGATGAATAGTAATACTACCAACACGGCTACTTTTGTAAATAATAACACAACTAGCAATACTCCAGAGGATTTCATTGGCGAATAATAAAAAAATGATTTATTATTTGAAAAGTCCAGTCTATCATAAGTCTATTTATTTACTAAGTTCGGGAATAAAGGAGGCGGCGGAGGTGGTGGTGGCATTAAAACA
Source organism: Seira ritae (assembly GCA_027744415.1). Lineage (NCBI taxonomy): Eukaryota > Metazoa > Arthropoda > Collembola > Entomobryomorpha > Entomobryidae > Seira > Seira ritae. The sequence goes on from JAHZNI010000123.1 coordinate 15,408, forward strand.
CTAGCTTGATC
>JAHZNI010000124.1:0-10672 GCA_027744415.1 Seira ritae
GTACTTTTACATAATATAAAAGTTTTATGTGTGTAGGGTTTCACTAGAATAAAACAAAATGACTTTTTATTACATATTTAATATTTAGCTAACTCATAAAAATTTCTCTATCGCTCAAGTGTAATATAATTACTGTAGCTTACGTGAGTTCAAATTGTACAGTGCAATTTCAAAATAAATTCGGTTCACAATGTTTACTTCTCAATTAGCAAGTAAGGTACGTTAAGAATTGGCATTAACTTTCGTCAAAACACACGCATTCGTACATGTAGTTCCATTCAAGATAACGACCAATTCACCAGTAAATGTGCATGTGTCTTCATTTTATTCCATAACTGATTGTGATTACAATTCAATTTTTTATCATCACTTTACTTCGCAAAATGTCAAAGTGCAAATATTGCTTTAACATTTAATCCAAGACGTTTCGAAACAAAAAGAAAGTGAAAAAGAGTCGCTTGTCCGAACTGAATTAAATCCTGATCTGCGCTTATTTTTGCGATTTAATTTTAAAAATATTTTATGCATATGGGTAAATAATTTTACCCTCTGGCCAATGACCAATATAATTACGAGTAGGTGCACTTTTTCAGCGAATCATCACTCATAATAATATGCTATGTAGCGTATCACAAAAAGGATAGGTTTAAAATATTTTTGGCGCTGTACGAAATATGAGATAAAATGTAATAATACTAGACTTAATAAATATTCTAAATATTGGTCAAACGTTTGAATTCAACACATGCCTTATCTTGACAGCACGCCACTAATAATTAATTTAATTGTGGAAAGAAAACCATATTATTTGTATTGTTAATTTAGGGGTTTGATAGGCATCGAAAGAATTGACACAACATTTTTACGCTTTCATATAAAATTTTCATATTTTTATCAGGTCTCATTTACGAAAAGTTTTTTTTATACTTTCTCACAATATTACACATTACAAATATTTTAGATTTATATTTTTAGCATTTATCTGTGAAGTTTAGTATCGTTGGCTAAAAAGTCAAATCGCCGCTGAAAAATTTTTAATAGTGAAGTAATATTTATAGTTAGTATATAAATAAATAACAAAATATATTCTAAGTGTAATGAATCGTTAGATGCAATGCAGCATTATAAACTCTTTCATTTGCTTGGCTTCTCTTCGCATTTCGTAGATATGTGATGCGCAAAGAACACATCCACTTCATTTTTTTACAAATGCAAAACTTTTCTGAAAAATTATTGTGTCTCGTTTCTCACTGATAAACTGTTGTAATATGCCCGTTTGCATTATTTTCCCACATTCCCTACCTCCAACTTCGACTGCTTCTAACTTTGTCGAATATTCACTGTTTAGTAAAAACTACATCCTTAAAACTGTGACAATGACTATTTTTTTCTTCATTCATTACCTGAGTCAATGCTCTAGATAACTATGATCATATGATGTGTGTAAAAAGTAGGTATCAAAATACCTTCTTTCCAAAGTGCTATCAAAATCATATTCATAACCGTTTTAAAATACTTGGTTTTTCAAAGGTAATGAAATACATGGAACTAAATGAGATGTTCATAATATTTTATCCAAATAATATTTTGCATTCTAGCCTACCTTAGAAAATAAAAGTAGTTCAGTCAAAAATCTTGAAACTAAAAGTAAAATAGCGCTAAAATAGCATTAAATTATATTGTTTGGTTGCACAAATATATTACCCCTCGAATATTCATATAAACACAACCAAAATATAAAGATTTGCCAAGTTGAACTTGAACTGAAAATTCGTACAAACTGAAGGAAAGGAAAACTGACGGAAGTATAATATTTGGTGTACTACAGACTACAAACGAAAATCTGTTTGTAGATAAATTATACTTAAAGCATTATTATCAGTAGTAAAAACAATGTACACCACACAGCCATATCAGTCTGGGCCTATATTCTCCTAGTGATACTACAAAAAATGCTTATTTTTGTAAAAGATTTCCGCTCCTCGCCATCCTCATTCCTCTGGCGAAGATCGAGGTAAACTTTCTATTTATATTGTGAGTAAATGACACTTACAAATTACTACTAAATATAATATAATTATAGGCAGACCTAAAGTCATGACTATTGCGTTGCAGCCATCATCTTTTTGTGGGAACGCGATATTTTAAAAAATAGATACATTATACTGTGGTAGATATATTGTTATATCGTCAGCTTTAGTTTGTAGTATGCACAGGGTAATTTTTACAGTATAGCGGGATCTTGAGGAATTAAAGGGGCCATTGTTGCGGGGTTTGTTCCTGGGTGTGGTGAATTCTCCAGGTCAATGAGGTCGTTGTCGCAACCACCCTGGCGCCTTTTCGATTTATGTTCAGGAATGAAGAGAGCCACGATTATGGCAAGCATGACCATCAAGGACCCAAAGACGAACGGAGGACCAGGCATGATCTAAAGGTTGAATAAAATAATGGTAAGTCATAATTAAATGAGTCTTTGAATTGTGATCAGAAAATGTCGATGAAGTATGTAATTTAGTACATCTCCGAGCAACTGATGTTGCTGGTGTTGTCGGTGCAACTCCAGAGACACGGTTCCGTTGGTGTTGGTGAACTCGACATTATGACCGGGGACATGACCTTTTTTGCCACTGGTCACCTGGTCGGCATAGTTTAGCCTAGCTTCATCCTAATAAATAGAATAAAAAATTAATAGCTACAGCGACATCAGAGAGAGCAGTTAGTAAACACTCAGGCATTAAAAAATAACATGCCTCGTTGAGGTCAACATGGAAAAGATAAAATATCAGCCCAAAAACAGCAGGCCCCAACCCGTTGCAGAGCCCTCTCATGCCTGTCACCATTCCCTGTGCTAGTCCTGTAAAATCATTCGATAATTTACTAACTTCGTCGGTTCATCTAATGAAGATTTACTTTCAAAAACGATCTTTAATAGCGCAAATACTTTACCTTGTTTGTCTGGGTCTGAATGTGTAGATACAAATGCAGAAATGGCAGGGTATGTAATGCTGGACAAGGCTGCTAGAACCCCGGCAGCCCACATCATCCTAAAACACGCAATAGTTGCACATTAAATTAAAATACCTACATTGCGATGTGATGAGATAAATGATACTTCAACTTATGCATAAAGAACTCATCTAATGAACTTACCAAGTCTGAGATCCAAAGCCGTACCAGGCAAGCTGGGTCATTTCAAATAAAAGACCAACCACTATTGTCTTGCGAGGTCCCAGATTTTTCATGAGGAGCCCCATTATGGCTGTTTGAGCTAGCACACTCATTATACCGACTCCCGCTATAAACGTCGCAACCTCTTCTGATTTGAAACCCACGACCAATCGTAGGTACACAAAGAAACATGAATACTGACCAGCCTGAAAAGTAAGGGGAAAACATTTAGTAACCAATCAGATTTTTCAATAATTAATTTTTTTAGTTCGACCATTCAAATCAATTAAGCAATACCTCTGGCAAATATGACAGAAGAACTGCTACACAAAGCAACAGTATCGTTTACCTGAAATAGTAGATGGATAACACTTAGCTCTCGTTGTTTTTTACAAATACTTTCAAAGATCGTTATTATTAAAGAAACTTACCGTCTATAACGTCAGCTACGTATGCGAATACGACGGAAAATGTTACTGCGAAAACTCCCGATATTGAAATCATAGCAAAGTACCACCACGTATTGATTTGCATTAGGGGAATGGGAGCACACGTGAAAAAAACTGTTAATATCAGGAATAGTTTTCTTCCCCATACGTCTGATAAAGCTCCGATCAACGGAGCGCTCAGAAAAGATAAAAGACCCTGTGAGATCGAAAGAAAGAATTGTAAGCAAAATAATTCCATCATATAAAAAGTTTCATCATCCAACTGCATCAAAAATTATATTACCTTAATCCCTACAATCAGTCCATTCATTAGAAAGGTATGATTCGGAAACGTTTCATTGAGTACCTGTTAGAAAAAAAATTATTTTTGTTCAGAAACATTTTTGCAATAACTAAACTTATATGTATCAAAGTATCAAAGGCTAGCAGACTTACTGTTATCATAGGGGTGGTCAAGAGACCCCAGGAGAAAAATTCGAGGAAAATAACGACAAGCGCATGATTAACGGACGGCTCACCTATACCAGAGCCCTGAAATAAAAGAAAATTAATAATTATAGCATAAAATTAAATCGATCATAAATAAGTTATAATCCTTAAAACTCTAATTTTATCATCCTTAATGTTTAAGATTCAAATATGCTTCCACGTACAAATAAACGGGCAACACGTTCACAGTAGCTAACAGTCACAGCAGCAGCGGCGCCCGTGCTCATTTCAGGATGCATTTAGCTGCACCACTGGTGGCAATTATATGACTTTGTGAACATGAGGTGTGACTATCAAGCCAATGAAGCTTTACAACTATCGATTCTTTTCACTCAATCGAATGAAACGTTATCCGATTATACTTCGAAAATGTGGGATTAATGTCACTTCGATATTCTCAAGACGAATATGTATTATAAATATTTTGGCAAAATATTTGTGCGTATACGCGATGAATTTGTAGGCAGATTAGTTAGTCATGTATTTTGATAAAGGATATTTTTTGGATTTTGGATGGAAGGCTATAAAACACAGTGAAAGTGAAACACAGGTAACTTATTGCATTTGAAATGTGTGAATGAAATTTATCTGTCTTTAAGTTTAGCACCAATTATTTTTCAAGGAAGCTGACTTTTTATAAAGTTTTTTGAATTTGGCGGTACGTCAGTTTTTGACTTTTGGAAGTTTAAATTCGAATCCTGGACGGTAATTTACACTGTCATTTAAAGTAGAGATGGATGCGGATGTGTATGCTGCAACGTCAAAACTGCAGAGTAGAAAATCCAGAAATTGCAGAAAAGGAATCCGTATAGTAGATATAAATTGCAATTATTTGTTTGGCCTCGTTTCAGAATAGACTTTAGAGTAAACAAAAAGATTGTTTACGTCGATATTCCTGTCCCGAAGTTGCGAACTGTCAGAGAGTTGATCCAATTTAATATGCCCATGATCATCATCAAGAAAAAAAACAAAACAATATTCTTCATACCTATTGCCCATCATGACCTAAAGCATATATCATGTCTCCCTGATATCATAAACGACTTTCTTAATCAGCGCTAATGTAGAACAATGACAGATACGAAAAGACAAGTGCTTTTCCATTTGCATGCAAGCAAACCAAACGAATCAAGCTTCGATCCCATAATATTTTTCATCTACGAAGCCTTTCACTCCCCTTCACATAAATTGTACATACAAATTATCTTTGGGTAAAAATGATACAATATTTTTTTAAAAGGATGAATAAATGTAATACCAAAAGTGATTTCCGTTTCTTTCCTTGCTTCAACTTTAACTTATTCATTTTCTTGGTGTTTTTATTATGGAGATACATGTACTCAAGGGGCAAATGACCCTGAGCTGCAATTAGGTAACTGATATTTTTTTCACACGAAGACAGTGATGATGCTACAGCTATAAAAGTTTATACAAAACTAAAAAGTATTTTTTTTTGTCTTTTGAAATGAAATGTACACTAGCTACATAAGCTATTAGTTTCATATCGATTTTTTTCCTCTCTCGCGCACTAGAACTAGAACTTGACCATTTCCTATTGTCCTCCTTTTTATGAGAAGCTATAAACTAGTGTCTTGTGTCCCATGAATATATACAAGGCTTTAGACTTTTCATTGAAAAAAGATTCTTGGCCTAGCGCTGCTGGCTGGTGCTGGTATGATGGTAGTGATCTATGCAAAGCAGATACCATTACACCGCACCGTCTTCTTTGCGTCTTTTCCCCTATGTCTCAAACTTGATAGGAGGCAGAAGGAAAAACTATAAAAATGATAATATACTGATTTCTATCTGTTCTCTGCGCATTATATTATGCAACAATATGCGAAAAAAGATGGTAAACCCGAGTATTTTCAAGTGGTGAAATATGACTGCATCATCACAACATACAATTCTTGCGTGAATCAAGTTCAAAGGTCATTCTCATTTTACGATCACGAGCGGAATATATATGGAACTTTACGAAAACTTCAAGAGAGGATTAAAAGTAGGTTATCATCTGGATTTCTCCAACTCTAACTAAAACAACCTTGATGAAATCTCGTAATTCCTAATCCATCTTAATCTTCAACGACATGGAAAGAAAATTAAATGAGTGACGAAGAAACGAGGCCAAACAAAGTCCTTGTACCTGCAGCGGAGCGGACGTACTGAATGTATTTTTTAAAGAAAATTTGCAGAATAAAAATGCCTCTTTTTTGCAGAATAAAAATGCCTCTTTTTTGCAGATTTATAATATCAATACATATTTATGTGCTTTTCAGAAATGTATATGTCAGGTATAGAGAGGTGTGCTGTATGTACATTTAATTGAACGAGATGCTTTACTATACTGGTCTGGTCTACCACAGTCGAGACTACAGGAAATAAAAATAACTGCAGACTTTTCCAATTCTAAATATTTAAGGTGGCTATTGCACTTTCACTAATTTAACTACACTAGATCACTATCCCGCTAAAATACCTATAGCTAAAAATATGTTTTTTTTGCGAAGACCAGCTTCAGCAAATCAGTCCGTCGTTTCATTGAAAATGGAAGAGAAGAGTGTGGAAAATGTTCATAAGTACGGACTACGGACAAAAATGAATGCAGTGTGTGTAACTTTCGCGAATTGCAGAGTGAAACTGAGCCCGATATGGCGAATTATGTGCAAAGTCCTTTTCCTCTGGACCAACATCACCGAGAAACATTACCCCTTTCTGAAATACCTACTCTGCAAAAAAAAGCATCCAGTCGCTGCCTCTGCTGCTTCATGAAATCATTCTGATTGTGGTTGGTAGATATACTTATTACGTGAAAGGGGAGAAACGAGAGAGAATGGGAATGGACTCGCAAAAGTTTTTGTCTCGGGGCTCGACTCTAAGATGCTGCCTTTCAGGAGAAAGTCGGGAGAAAGGGAGATGGGGAAAGCAGCATAGATGTACTTTCTAGGATGGGAAGCTGTATGACACAGTAACCTTGAAGCCTTATTGATCTAGTACGGCGAGTTACTTTCCTCCAATCACAAGCTTGCCTGAACTCAGCTTAAAGAGGAGAAAGCATCCCAAGAATGGCATACGACTTTTGCTGTATATCACTCAAGGATAGAGCAAAAGACCTTTTTGCCCATACTAAGTATTAAAGGGTGAAAGAAATGACTTTTTTGCATTCCTGTAAACATTTTTGCAAGATCGTACGGGGCACCTGAAAGCTATACCGTACAAAAATAGAAATTGATATGGGAAAACATACAATAAACACATACGTTCATGTAAGATTAATAGATTTATGACAGCTTCGATTAACAAACTATTTATAAACCTTTTAACAAAATTGCTACATAGTGCAGGAATGGATTTGTAAAGAAAGGAATTGCTTTCGTAGTAGGAATGTAGGAAATAGCTATTTCATGGATGAAATCATTTACTTTTGAATATAATGAATACAAAATTTACTCAATCCATCACATTAGAATGTGCATGTCAATAATACCCGTAATAAATTTTTATCAGTCATGTGAACGCCAAAAGAAATCTTTGCCGGTTGAAAGATTGACGAATCCGTTATCTTTATGGCCGATTCTGTATCTTTCTTTCACATTCCATAGTACAAAAAGGAAAATGGCGACTGAACACGCGAAACCTTTACAACATATCATATAGGATACGTATAACTATGTAGTCCAAAAGCTTCAGCAAGTATTTCCGGAACGGAACACTGAAAATCTCACAAGCTTCATTTCAAGTAATTCGAGCAGTTCATCCTTCATCCGTTTTTGCCTGCGTGTTCAGCTCATGGCTTGCGTTATGCTACGACCATTATGTTAACCCATATCATTAACTTGGATAATCTAGACAGGAGAGATGTAAGTAGAAAAGCTTTATCTGCAAAATAGGCGTAGTTTTGTGAGCATGTACCACGCAGCATTCGATTCAAGATAAAGACTTCATTATAAAATACAAGTGTATCAAGTTTCATATCATATCATATCCCATCCCCCATCTTCTCTAACTCGGGTAAAAGTATGGAAGGAAAAGAAGAAGCAAGAAAAACTCGAAGTATCTTGGAATATATTAATTGAATTCCCGTCTTTCATGCTCTTGTTCTTGTTCTCGTGCACATGCTTCTTTAACTATAGCACAATTTCGGAAGGAGTAAGTGCCACACGCGTAAACACAACGTTTGCCAATGACAATGCTTCAGGGAAATTCATAAAGGACACTCAAGATTAAAATACTTTATCCTCCAAAAACCCTTCACAAGTTTGTTCCCTCTTTCCTCGCGAAACATGAGCATTCTCCAAAAATATAATGGTACACNATACTTTATCCTCCAAAAACCCTTCACAAGTTTGTTCCCTCTTTCCTCGCGAAACATGAGCATTCTCCAAAAATATAATGGTACACAAAAAAATTCCACGAACTCCCTAACGAATCAAGAGGTAAGTATCCCACTTCATGTACATAAGCATGCAAGGAGAAAGTGAAAACAAATCCTTAACTTTTGAACTTTCGAAAGAAACGTGAGGAACACTCACGTTTTAGGATTATCAACGCTTTCCCCTGCCTTATAAATAAATATATGCAAACAACAAAAAAGAAGTGGAAAAGACGTAATAAAACTTAATATACTAACATGAAGGTCCCGCTAAAATTCCACTTCACCTCATTTCCATCCCCGAAGCTCAAAGCGAGTACATCACTTTCAATCACGCTGAAAAAATATTTACCATAAAAAATAAAATTAGATGACTCTTTCATGGCAAGAGTCAATGCCGTTACTATCTTTTCTATTCATCTGGAAAGACTTTAGACTTCAGGAATAATTTCTGAGAACCAAAATGGCAACGACATTTGAGTACACCAAGTGTATGCGGTTCATTCCAAGAATAAAATTCATAATCATAATGTAATGCATACTAAATGAGATATTACAATAAAAATGAGCCTTGCCTTGACTGATCTTTTACGGGGAATGGAGTTAGGAACATGGACAAAGACATTCATTTCCATTATATCGTACCGCTACTTACGACCACATAAAGAATGTGAATAACGCTGAACAGGAATCTACGACTTGAAAAGTTTCACAGAACTTCACATTATCCATCTCAATCTCAATCCCCGCATAGTGATGTTGGTTTAGCTCTAGCTCACTTAAAATCCCACTTTCTCGGTATGAAAATTTTAGTCGATTCCGAAGAATCTGCTCTAGTTCAACTTAGGCAGTAAACTTTTACTCCGTCGTAAAAATCCACAAGTAAAGAAATACGACTGGATAAATTCTTTTCCGTCTCTTTTTTTTGCGAGGAAATATCCAGCCACTTTATGACACAAATTCGGATCCATACAATATACATACATATGAAACGGTGATCGCCATCACAAAAAACGGATAAAAAATCCCGTTTCGCTCCATAGACACTATGAAACTGAAAAGGGGTCACCTATTTCGAAAACCGTAATGGAGTGTGATATATGAAACCATAAAGAAGGCTGAACCTTTTCTTCCAAACAATGTAATAAGTACGTGCATTAACATCCCTAGACGGAATAGAGTTGTACATAGAAATGGATCGAGGGAGACTTCATACTTTCACTCGAGTGAAATTGGATGCTTCAACTCGCAGACAATGCATGGGGAAAAGTGGGCCATGGCCGGGACAAACTCATCTCTGGCGTGCGTTTTTTATCAGTATGTACTTGTACTCATGGGATGAGCTGCTAACCGCTATGCACTAATAATCTTTATCTGGATGACAACAAGTTTTAATGCATAGGTAATTTTCAGAGAAAGCTTGAAAACCTGGATACCTATGCACATATATTTTGGTTCATGTATGCTTGGGAAAATGTGAGAAAATCATCATCATTATCAGCGCTTTTAGCAACGCAGTACAATAAGTTTAACAGAGATCGATTTCTTATCAAAAAGTCCCTAGAAAATATTACAAAGAAGACAAAGAAATTCGATTTAGATACGCGTAAAAGACAAGACACCCACGACTTAGAAAGACCCACGCCCTTTTCTCAAGCAGCCTATGCAAACTGCGTTGCGCCAGCCAACGCAAGACTTTAAGAAACTTCTACCACTTAAAATGTAACGATCAAACTAATACTATGGGAAATTACTTTTTTCCCTCCTTTTCCAAGAAAACTCACATTCTCCCAAAAGGAAGGAAACGCATTTGGCGCCATAAAAGATAATAGAAACCTGTTCAGCCTTTGAAAAGCACAAAATACTTTATAAGGTTCATTTTTTAAAGACTCTTCAATGGAAGAGGAAGGCAATTCACATTCCTGTGATGTCACATACTCCCCCACTTCCAGAGTTTTGCCAACAAACTACAACCGCCCACGCACCAGCAGCACCACTGCTACTGCTACTCTACATGTTACTTGACATCACAGAATAAATACACGTTATCAACTCGGAAGCAACTTGTAGGAAGTGGAAAAGGGAAGAGCCAGAGACTCGGGACTGTTTCATCCTATCGGAAACAGAATTCATGTTTTCTCAAACACCAGGAAAGAGAATGTTTTCCCAGAGCAATTCTTTAAAATATGATTAC
>JAHZNI010000125.1:0-13232 GCA_027744415.1 Seira ritae
AGAAGCCACGCTTATGTTATTTCTCACATATCCTCGTACTCACATTTAGAAAATAATTCCAAAATAAACCAAAAAATCAATAGGTATTTAAGTAAACTTCCATTGATAGCAATATAGCAATATTCACAAAGTAAAAATAGATTCTGTCGATAAATAATTAGATAACGCATGCTTTTTTAAGCTAAACGTTTTTTTATAATTGAACAGCCTAGTCAAAACTACCTGCGTTCGTTGTATAGAATGTGGTTTAGTTGGATGTACAATGTTGGTTTAGCCCAACAATGTGGATATTTCGTTATAAAAGATAGTACATGGTATGCAAAAGAGATTCTGAACGCGACAAGCATTATGATATGCTGGGCATATGAACTACTTTTTATTTTACGGCTACAAACATTTTAACTGAAAAGAAAGTTTGATGAATGTGATGCATACTTGTCTTCCACTACCACCAAAAAACCATACAGCATCCTCCCGTTCCTGTACCGTTGTTCCCTCTTTCCTCAAACGGGACAGGATGAACAAAGAACGAACAACGGGACAACCAAAGGGGATGCGTAGTTTTTACAGTGATTTTGGATGTCTTAATATTTTGTTGATCTTTTAAAAATTGAAAAAAGCTTGATGAAAACTCTACTAGATGACGAGACAAGCATTGTGTAAGAGCATCGTCGAATGATTCCATGTTTTACGCTCAACTCTGAAGTAGAAATGGATCCGATGTAAGCCACGCTGAGATTTTCCTTCAGTATGCAGCCATGTACGGGTTAATGTTTATAACATCTTTCACAGCTACAGTTTCAGGGACCTTTTTCTATGTGCAACTTTATCTACAGGGCATGTCAACAACGAGTTAGAAAACATTCAGAAAGCTCCAAAAACAAAGCAGATTTGTGACGACTCTTGTAGTAATTAAAATAGGAAGTAAGCAATAGCAATCACAGTTTCTTCCCACCATTATCACACAAAGAATTTATTTCTTGAAAAACCAATTAAGATTAGGATGATGACATGATAGTGGGGGTGGGAGTGGAAAAGTTTTCTAAGCAAACTTCTCAATTGAAATGCTTTGTCCTCAAAGACCCAAGATTAAAGGCTTGATTGATGAGGAGAAAGAAAAACGATGTTGAAAGAAAGCAAGTCTGGCTTTCCATATTCCGTGTGTGCGTATGACTTACTTGCTTACGTAATTCATAAGGTATAGTAATAATACAAAATAGAAAAAGAAAGGTTGCTGACTGACTCGCTTATCAGAATAAAACTCCAGATAAAAGTAAATCGTGGGTGGTAAACAACCCATGCTGTATGCTGAAATTAAAAGTAAAATGTTATTTTTGGCTATTATTATGTTTTATCTGGGGGAAAGGAGAAAATTTTTTGATGAGAGAAAATGAGAAAAGTAATGGTGGAGCATAGAGCCCAGTCTTGTCATTTACTTCCCGTTCACGGAGATTCTTGCTTTGGTTAGCTAATAATAAAGCTAATACTATATTATAATATAATGTATAATGAAGTTTTTTCGAAGAACGTCAGAAAAATATGGTTATGCTGAGAGAGCTGTCAACCACAGCTGCCTTCTCTAATTGCTGCCTAATTTACCAGGGAATCATCATTATCGGGTCGTGTTCCATGCTAAACGTTGGACAATACCCTGGAAAAAAGCACTAATGGAAATGGAGTTTATAGGCAAACTCGATTTTAACTATGATTTTTTTCAAAATTAATAATCTTTCATTCCCTCTTGATCATCAAGCAATTTAATAAAACGATTTTCTAGGAATCGTGGGTAGTAGCTCATAGTTCATAATCAAGTCATCATCCATACAGTCCCTGCGTTTGTCATGGCTAATCTTTTTTCCTGCTTGTTTTACTTTTATAATTTGCGAACCATATTATATCACCATCATCGTGTATATATGAGCCTTCATTGGACCTTTATGGGACCTGCCTATCTCCTATCAACTTAAATACATAGCTTGTGAAGTGAAGCAGGGAGTATTAAGCGAGAGAGCCTAGAAAATAAAACCATTTTTGTCTCTTTGTCACACATGTTTTGGTTCAAGGTAGACACTCAACAGGGTACCATCACAGTAAAAATGAGATGATTACCTACAGCTTATTTTGTCCCCTGTCTGTTGACAGTAATTAAATACGGAAATCCAATCATGATGCCTCATTATTTTTTTGGAAGAAAATTGAGAAAGCTTGTCAATCACCGAATGTTTTCTACCTCACTCAATTTCATTCTCGTAAAAAAATCCTCGAGATTTTCCCAAAATAATTGAGTACATTTATATCTATAGAATAATAATAACCATTAATGGATTATTATGAGAATAATTAGGATACATCTAAATGAAACTGAAAGAAAGTAAATATAATGTGGTGTGTGCACAAATCGAATGAAAAATTAGTTCCTGGCTAATGAATTTTTTATGAATGGAAAATGCAGTCAAAGGATTGAATGGATTGAGGATTGTATCTTTTTATGAGTGGAACGCGTACGTAAATGATGAAGAACGTACAACAAGCACATGGCACACGAAGAAAGCCACACACATACATGTTTCTTATGAAATAATAAAAACTTGTCCGTGTGAATGTGAATGCTTTCCCCTGTCAAATAGGAAAATAAATACATCATGATCTTATTTACTTCTCATTTAATATTCCTTCCAATTGCCCATGTTTGGAGAGCTATTTAATCAAATCCGATACTTGCGTTTGTTTCATGTGGATTCTCCAATTTCGCACTTTACCCTCCTCATCAGCGAGGGAGGGAGCGTGCTTGGTTGTGCGCATCAAGAATAATTAACAGTGTGGCAACAATGGATGGATCTTCATACATACATCGTGGTGTGGTCCATTGAAATTCAAGCTAATAAGCAATGTAGAAAAAGAACGAGGGATGAATATAAAAACGGAAACTGTCTTAATAAAACTGAATCTTCAATTCGAGCCCTGTGATTCTTGACGAGAATGTGTCGGTGGTAAAAGGCTAATAAATGAGGATGAGACTCTTCTTACGGCTGATAGGTAAAAGGCGACAAAGGCTTTAAGAGGGAGACCATGTGCACTAAACGAAGAGTAAACAGAAGCGGGCGACGTGCTGCTGCTGGCGAGTAACAGAATATAAAAATAGAAGAGAGCACTTCAGGCTCGTGTCTCGGCTTTCCTTTCAAAGCCTCCTTCGTATGTACAGTAGTACGAGGATTCGCACTGTTAACTATGTACCTATTCACCGTTTCACCATTTGAGTATGTATGTAGAGTCGAGAGTAAATGTCGTTTATTTATTGACGCAAGGATTTAATAACATGATGAGTGTCGTGTGTCCAACATTAGCTTTTCATTGAGTCGACTTTATTGGAAAACTTTGATTTCATTGTAAACTCTCTTCTCTCGTCCGAATCAAATATAAGCTATAGAAAATAAAGGATATTATGAACAACCAGAGAGAATCCTAAGCTTTTTCGGCGTTTCTTTTTTCAATGGGAAAAGAAACATTATTAAAATGGCTTGATTTCATGCATTGTCAGAGAGTGAAGTGAGCGAATGATGGAAAGAGGAAAAGACCAATAATTTGGGAAAATCATTTTCACTCTGAGCAGAGCTGAGCTGGGAACTTGGGTAGTAAAGTAGACGTCGCGTCACTCATTCTCACTCACTGATCTCTCTGATATGTTTACTGACCAACGATGTTGACTCAAGCATTTAATTTTATGTGAATGAATACGAAACTGTTATATATTCCCTTTACATGTGAATTGAATTGAATGGGAAATAAGGTTTGACGTTTTGGGACACATACAAAAAAATTACATTAATGAACGTCATTTGCTCAATGAAAATGTTTTATTGGAGCAGTCGGGCGTTTCGGGACTACTGTGAGGAGGAAGCAGAGCAGCGGATTTGACTATTTAGGCATACGCGTATGAAACTTGACATGACTTCGTTCACGGGAGTTTTATCCGAAACTAAATCGTTTTATAATGATGATGACTAAATTAACTGGGAATACACCTGGTGAAATAATAATAATAGCGGTGGTAATGATGGTAATGAAGAGAATTTATATTGGAAATTAGCCCTCGTTTCCCTTTGTCTGCTCCTTTGTTTGTCTGTTTTAGTAGTTTTGTGCTTGTGCTGGATGGATGTTGACTAGCACAGCGTAATAATGGGAAATGAGTTCTGATGAAGTTGGGGAAAGGAGGAGTATGTAGTAGTCGAAAGTGTATTTAGGTAGAGCGTGAGGAGAAAGAGATAACGAATTTTCGAGCTTTTTCCGATTAGAGCCAGTTAAAAGAGGAGAGAAATGAAATGAATGAGACAAATAATTTATTCTTCTAGAGAAAAACTTTCTATGTGCTATAGCCCTTCGCTTTTTGCTTCATGAAATCACTAAATTACACGAATCTACATAATGTGGGATGATGATTTCATGTGATATAATTCTACTCACTCATGGTCCATGGTGGATGGAGGAGGAGGTGGTGGAGAAAAGTTTTTTTTGGAATGGGAACTGTGTGTTTTCACACGTAGGTATTTACCTTTCCTTTTATTTTGGTTTCATTTTCTCTTAATTGTTCCGTATTCATTGAATTCGCTGGAAAAGCGACTCCTGTTGATAAGAGAATGCCTCGAGCATATTGAGTTGTGATGTGATGTGAGTGGGATGATGGGGAATGAAACATTTTAATTAAAGTCTCATAAACGCGAGGGAAAAGAAAGGAACCACCTGAGCGAACTAAAATGTTGGACTGGAATGTGGATTTTATTGTGCCTAAATGCATAATAATAAGTATAGTCGAGTGCCTTTAGACTATATTATACCCAAAGTGAGCGAATGAATGAGCGTGTATACCTAGTACTCTCGCATAAAAGCATCAGCAAGTCAAAATGAAAGTAAATTGCGAGTAATTAAATTTGAGATGGAAATGTTTTTTGGGGAAACAAAGAAGGAAAGTTTTACTGGGGAAAAGTGAGTGCGAGTGGGGACTTCGACCGGCGTCATCGTCCTACTTCGAATTAAAAGTTGTTGCAGTTCACCAGAGTGAGTACTAGATGCTTGGTAAGAAAAATGGTAATTTGGACGTAAACGTCTCTAATCAAATATATCAATGCTATGCTAGGGAATATTTGATAACACAGGTAAACTGCTGGTCTGGTCAATGATATAAATTGAACAACTAAAATCAAAAGCGTAAAAATTGCTTGTACTTACACGATTGGCACTAATCAATCAACATTCAGTAATTCAATTTCTCCTGCCAAATAATAATTTAACAGGGGTAAATCTCACCCTTTCCCTAGTATAAATGAAGCATGATGATGACGATGACTGACACCCTTCTTCTTCTGGGCTACCATAATTCTCACGTAACCTGTCTCTTCAACTGATTCTGACTGAGAGAAGACGACAGGTTACAAGAAGACATGTTCATTCAGGTTGCTCATTGAGTCAGAAAAAATGTGATGTGATGATGACAAATTGATGGCTCGATTTTTGGTGCTCTTATTGTTAGCACCTTTAACTATTACCTTTATATATATTAATACCTCTATGCTTACCACGCGTCAGCAAGGCAAGGTCTGGGATTTCCTTGACACCTCGACCACNCAAGGTCTGGGATTTCCTTGACACCTCGACCACGACCAGCCTGATGATTCTGAGTTGGGTTGGGTGTTGTCGTTGTTGTTTACTTTAGACAAATTTGGAGTTAAGGGACCATTTCATTTTCAATTTATATTTAAACCATTCTAATGATATTTTTAAGACCTATTGTCTAAAAATTAAAAAAATATTTAACCTAATGGCATTTTCATTTCGAATATATTACTCTGTAATTACCTCAAAAATATTTTAATGCATTGAAATAAAGATCGAGGAATCTCTCCTGGCGTAATTGCAAAGGTAGACTAGTAATCCGGGGACGAAAAACATTTTTGGGACTGTTTTGGTTACACCTATTCTTGTTGAAAATGCTGATCTTATCGCCTTTGTTTTTCTCCCATTTTTTGTACAAATGATGTTTACCTTTTGCACTTTACCTGTCCTTCCAAGAACATGAAATGTGTTTGCTTAATTACAGGGAGATACATATTAGGGTGATCCTATAGGTGACTTGGCTTGGCTTAAGTCAACCTTTTTTTGTCTAGACTGTCTCCAAATCCATTCTCCCTTTCCCCTAATCGCATTTTCTAGAGACTGTATCATTTCGCCCCAAATATGCCTCCAGCCTCCAACGTTTCCATTTTCCCAGAAGCTTTGACAAAACAGCTCAGAGCGGTGACGGACGGCCTTCATCATATTCGGCTCGACTGATGACTGCTCCCACAGTTCTGTATTGGAGCCCGAAAAGTAAGGAACTATGCTGGAGCTTGGAGCTGGCTGGAACTGTCCCGTATGTGCTATGAGCAGTCGACTCAAATCTGAATCTGAGACAATGTTTTAGCAATCATGGGAAGATCGTGACATGATATCGCCACTTTAGACATACCTTATGCATCATTTTTTCCCACAAACGTATACTCATCTGCATGCATGTCTTCTTAAAATGCCCAGCAAAGAGTGAAATCAAATGCTTTCCCTCTACATAATAATGCCACAATATTGCTTGTTGCAAAACGATTAAGATTACCCCAACCAGCAACCACCGTTCTATTCCCACTTATGAATATGTTATTATGCTGATGCCTGATGCGATGTAAGCCAAAGAGCCAACAACAAGCGTCAACATTACCACCAACATCATCATCATATCATCATCATAAGCAATTCGTTTACATGATATCAACGCAATAATACTCATTCAAATTCTGGAGAGAAAGATGTGGAAATGAGAGGGAAGGGGACAACTTTCATTTGGAATATATTCATCCTCCTCCTTAAAAAAGAATGAACAAGTTTGTAAAGCACAGCATAGTAATAAAGAATTTATGTTTAGTAATGTTGCAGACAGATCAGATCACTTGAAAAAAAAATTTCATGTAATCCTTCCTCTCGCTCTTTAAATGAATGAAACGATGTGAATGAGAATGAGGATGCTAGATACATAATAAGAAGAAATGAAGCCATCATGATCATCTCACCTCATCCCAGTAAAGTGTATGTAAAAATGGTTGACTGGATATATTGACAAGTTCAGCAGGGGGCCTGAATCAAGAAAAGCCAACACAAAATGTAAAAATACAGGAGAAATCTAAAAATCTAGACAACATCACATCCACTACTTAGCACAATTCATGTGTTCAGTGTTCGGGAATAAAAATACGCATTTTATAATATAATATGCTTATATGTTGACAAACCATATCAAAAAACTAAGTTAGAGAGTCTCTTCTGACGACATTAAACGACACGATGACGGTAGGAATATGGTTGGTGGCAATGATGATGATAGCCCTACCCTTCAGGGGTCCCCCTTTTACCGTGTGTGTGCCACTCTACTACATGATATGATGATTCAATTCAGCTCGCATATTTTTTTCCATGAGATGGATAGATAGATGTAAGTATAAATGGGCAATACGCATGTGAAAGAGCACTGGAACAGCACCACTACTACCACCACCATCGCATCACCAGCTTATTCTTTTTCCCCGAGCCTTTTTCTCTGATTAACCTTAACGAGCGAAAATGCATGGATCCACGCTAATTATTATCTTGTACACAAAAAAATCCATGTAGAAAATACTGGATGGATGGATGTTAATAATAATGCACGGAAAAAAATCTCATAACATCAACATGACCAGTGGACCAGGAAATGGATGGCAATCCCTCATTTTCCAGAGAGGAGACAACAACATAACCCAGTCGTGATGATCCATGCTAAGCAGCATTCACCTTCCAACTATTGATCAAGTCAAGTCAAAAAATATATATTTTGTTTGTTGGACATTATCTACATCGTCTCATTTACACCGTCATTATTACTTCATCGAGAGAAAAGGACACGACTACGACACGATATATTCACTAATGTAGCTTTTGAAGGGTCTCCATCTCATTTCATTCACAACTCATTTTTGGTGTTTGACAGTTCCTAATGATGATGGAAGAGAGAAGAGCACCCTTTCTGGTGACCCTGTACAAATTAGCAGAGCTGAACGAACGCATACCTAATATAATGCGAACGTAGCCAAACGAAATTAAAAAATAGTTATATTTGGGAGAAAGGGAAAACAAAGCTAATAGGTAGTAGCAGACATTAATGACGACACGATCCACATAAAAAAATCGTGGGATTGGCTGAAGGGAACAACCCTTTAAACTAAATTGGTTCGCGTTAATCTAGTCATATTCGAATTTGCCTTCGTTCAGAGAAACATCTTCCTGAGCTCAGGTTTCGAGTTCGAGTCACGCAAGCGAGCTCGGATTCGTTGTGTCCATGCATTCTGTTTGAAGAGAAATGTAATTAATAGGCAAACAACCAAAAGTGTTTTAATAATTCAATTTCGGATTTTTTTTATCAGCTTGAGTAATCGACCTGTAAAAATAAAATAAATTGACTATAAAGAAGAGCTAGTGTGTGGACTAGAAAAAAAGTGCTTGATAATAACTAAACCCGGCGATTTTGTTTGCCAAAATAATATCCGTAGGGCTAGATAGATATAGCCACTCCACTCCACGCGGTTAATACTTTTTTATGTGTGCACCTCTTCTGTTTTTCTCGTGTGTGGAGAGTGAGTTGAGTAAAGTGAGTGGAACTAAAGTTTTGGAGTGAGTGAACTCTCTCTCTCTGTTTCTCGTTCGTTCATTTACACATCATCGGGAAAGACTCAAAGTCAGTGAGAGAATTTGGACATGAAAAACTTCAAATAAAAAAGTGCAAATCGCAAGCCAACGCAATGTGAGTGCTTTTTTGCCTACGGGGAAAGTAAATATAGTGAGTCATTCCCTAAAAAGAAACTGTAATGTGGACGATCCTACATAGCAATATATGCAATGTGATGCGAAGTTACGTAAGCCAATTCACCAAATTCCTAATGTTGTTATGTATGAATTACAAAAACTGACATTTTTACAAGTAGTTCATATCGTTTAATTGCCGAAGGAAGGTAAATAAGACTTTAATGGAATTACGGAAGAGAAGCGATATATTTAACGAACGAATCAACACTTTTTTAATAACAATACAACTCCACATATACAAGTAGACATTGCCAATGTCTCCCATGTTTCCTGTCTGAGAGAAAAGGTGCTAAATGAAAAATTTTATGTGAGGAACGTGACTCATATTTTCATGTAAAAAGCTGAGAATTCCGTTATTGACTTAATTAACGTCATTCTCATTCATCCTCATTGCTGCCAGCCCTAAAACATTTTTGCTCTGGAAGCTATTGAAGTAAAAGACGAATGCGAAATTCTCAAAAGGAGGAAGAACACCTCACCTTCATTATAATTACATCAGCGTCCGAGAAGATAATTGCTTTTCACACTTTTTGGAACCTAGAAAACATGCAAGCAGAGTCAAGGAAGAGTCTCTTTATACAAGAAAAAAATCTTTGTCATATATCCCGTCTCCCTGTTTTCAAGAAAGGCAAATACACATAACAACACACAGCCATTTCATTAAGTCATCATCAGGGTGTCAACAGGTAAAACCGCATGAGAACTCAAACAAGGAACCGAGATTCATTGACCCGTAGCTTGGTTTACTCACGAAAAAGTCTTAATACTTCATCAGTTACTCTTAGGGAATCAACTTGTGTAGTCAATCTATTTTTATATTATAGGCTTTCTAACAGCGAGTAATTTACATATTGTTATTCCGAGTAATCTCGTTGTAAAATATTAACTTTTCAAGAGATAAGTAATCGTATGCAAATCAAGAAAATTAGGTCGAATAAATTAGTCTTTATTAAATTTAAGAGTAATCAGCAAAAAATTTAATAAACACGACAAGGAAGTGGAGCCGACGACGTCGCCAGTATCTCTTTTCAGCTCATTGTTTAAGTGTATTTTAATAAGATACCTACGTGTATTCGTATGAACGTGTAGCTTTTACTTTACTTTGTTTGTGCTTGTACTTCATACTTGTTTGTCATGTGGTCGTGATAAGCGCTCTATTATTAATGCCATTTTACATTCAAATATTAAATAACTAATCAAAATCAGTTTTTTTGAGGAATTCGTTTATGACAACTGGCCAATCGAAACATTAAAACTGAGACGTTGTCTTTACATTCAATCCATCAATCAAACAGGAAAAAAGTAGAATTGTAAGGAGTGAACGAACCTGTGTCTTGCATGGTACATACGTAATGTAATACTCACTCACTCTCAGAGCCCCGCTCTTCTGCATGCAATATTAAAGTACACAAATTATTATTACACTCTTTTATGCGTCGCACGGATTAATGGATTGATACATATTGATAAGAGGGAATAAAACCTGGATCACTCACTCTCAGAACCCCGCTCTTCTGCATGCAATATTAAAGTACACAAATTATTATTACACTCTTTTATGCGTCGCACGGATTAATGGATTGATACATATTGATAAGAGGGAATAAAACCTGGCCGGTGGTGGTGGCTTATCAAAAAATATATTCATATGTACAACTTTGTATGTGTACACGTTTTTTATTAGCTCCGCTTAGATCCCAGAATAAGCAAAGGGGAAGGAGGGAGGGGATTGAGTGAGTGAGATCGAGGATTGCACGCAAAAATTTTTTCGTTTATCCAGATAGGGAATATTTTTTAATGAGATGAACATGAAATATATTTGTGTACATACGTTGGTCTTAATAATGTAAACGTAACTTAATAATAGCTTTGGAGTGTTGGTCTTCATGCACTGGACATGATATATGAACAAAAGAAAATAATAATACAAATTTGATCGTGATCGTGATCGGATTCATCCAGGGACGCACGGGCAGAGAAGTAGGTATAAAAAAGAAAGCAATACATTTCCTGTTAGGCCTTGTTTCGCCTTTAGCTGCCTGCTTGCTTTTTTAGCTGGAAGTGAGTGATCGACGAATTGACTAGATAGGGAAGAGTGTGCACACAGCAGCGATGCGATTGCGATGATGAGCTGATAAAGGGAAAAATGTGCACGAATGATAATAATATACATGGTCCTACCTTTAACATAATGATAATGAGTCGATTACTAATGCAATAAGCAAATTGAGCGTATTTCATTTTTGTTTCTTCTGATACATACATAAAAAAATTAAGCCTAGAGAGAGAAATAGAGGAAAAAGAATCGTGTCTGCCTTTTCTTTTTCTGATGAACTCCCAATTTATATTGATATAAAAGTACACAGGGAGATAAGTGCATGCAAAGGGGAGAAAAAAATAAAAAGAGTGGGTGAGTAATAATAAGTGCTGTTCCTTGCTGCTGTTGCTGCTGGAAAAAAGTAATTATGTATAGTTATTATTATTAGCATATAAGTTCCAGAATGGATTAATGCCTGGTATTGATTAACGAAAGTAAAAAAAGTTCTTTGTTTGTTAAAGTTGAATCAGAGGAAAGTTTTCCAAGTAATAGAAGCGGGACAGACATAGGAAGCGAAAAACTTTTTTTTATAGATAGATAGATAGTCAGTATTAGATATAATATACATATTTGCATGCAAAACGAGGAGTATACACAACAAACAATTACAATCAATATTAATCATATTATATTAGCGGGGAGAAGAAGTATTAGTAGTAGTAGTGAGGTTCGTGGAGTGAAAAAAAGAACGTAGTTTTCTCCTCTATATAATATTAATAACAACATCAGCTATCATCATGATGCTCAGTCAGAAGAACCAACAGTCAAGAGGAGTAAGTGGAGGCGGTAGAGATAGTTCCCCTGCAGATCTCCAGGTTTCATTTGGACCGACATGTGGGTCTTCGCTTGGACAGTATCATAATAGCAATTTGAGATTACAGTTGCAATATGAAGAAACACCAAATCTGATTAATTACCATGCAAGTGGGGAGAGTGGAAGTAGTAGTATGATCAAAGTACAGAATCTGTCGCCTTATAATATCTCGCCATCATCTTCACCTTTGAGGAGTAGCACAACAACTTTAATAGCGAGACCTCAATCAATCTCACCACCATCCGTAACAACCGCAGTAACACCGGCATCCGCTTCAAAGTTTTTCCCGGCAAGTCAAAGCCAAAGCAAATGTCAGAGCGTGTACTCAAGCATAGAGAAGCTGTTAGCAAGCACGTCGCCATCATCATCATCATCTGCGAATCCTGGGAGCGATTTGGCAGGTAATAATAATAATGCTTAATAAAACTTGTTTTCTAATTAATTTAAATATTAAGGTCGGATTTTGACATTTCAATGTTTATTTACTTTACTCAAAATTACTCAATCATGGTCATTACATACTCATTTTGTTATGCAAGTTTTAAGTTGCAGCGAGATTACTCGCTACAATTTTACATTCTTATCACGTTTTATTGAGAGATAATTAGATTATTGCATGTAAAAAATTCATATCAGGAATCGCCCATTTCAACTTTGTGCATCTGTCCTGTCCATGAAACAATGCAGAACGCAAGGATTCCAGCTAAATGAGTCATGTTTCCCCCTGGATTGATCATGAAACATGCTTAATTGGGTGACATTATTATTATTAATTTTAAAATGTCATAATTTGATTGTTCCGGACAAACATCAAATCTGGTTCAGTCGTATATTTTTCTAGTGAAAAGATATATGATGTGAGATGTGTTAATTACGCTCATGCCACGCGGATTTTTAATTTTGTATTAGGTACATGCATACAAAAATGTGGTTCTTCTTCATTGCTTATTTATGGCACGCATGAC
Organism: Seira ritae; assembly: GCA_027744415.1. NCBI lineage: Eukaryota > Metazoa > Arthropoda > Collembola > Entomobryomorpha > Entomobryidae > Seira > Seira ritae. The sequence continues at coordinate 12,794 of JAHZNI010000125.1, forward strand.
GGGGCATGGGAAACTGCGGGATGTCTCCCTAATTATCCTTGTCCCTTTAGCTCTCATTGCCTTGGTGGAAAATGGGAGGATCACGATAAAAGATGATAAATTCATATTACACCAATCTAGACATATGCCCATCTGGAATGGTAATAATTAATTCGCGTTGTTACATACTGCCCTTGTCGAATTAAGTCATTCTTTTAGGTTCCATTTTTAAAATGTATGAAATGCGTGGCTTATTAATTAGGATGGAAACATAACATTTTTCCTTTTTGATATCACGTCGACTCTGACTCTTCCTCAGAAAGTAATTCATAAACTTTTCAAGGACAGCATAGATAATTCGGACTGGAGGACAAATATTATACCCCCATCTAAGTTGTTTAGTTTAATAAATTTTTACCAGGAAAGGTGGGCGGGTCGTTGGAAAACAAAAGTCGACATA
>JAHZNI010000126.1:0-16666 GCA_027744415.1 Seira ritae
GAATTCCATTCCATTACCTACGCTTCTTCATTCCTTAATTGGTATGTAAGTATCGCGGAATGCTAATGTATGTAACATGTTGCATTATAATTAAACATATAAAAACTATATACGCTTAATGCGCATCTACAACCATGATGATCATAATCATGAGGATTAGATCAGATCATCATGCATTCTTATTATCATTGGGAATGTTGATGGCTGATGGAGGGAGGCGTGTATGAGTACAATCCTCATCATGTCATGTCCATTCATTTTTTTCGCTGTTTCAATCACCAGAAGATTTTTTCATGAGCACAGTATGTACCTAGAGATTAGAGCGGATGTAGTTTCCTACAAATTAAGGATGAAATGGGAGGAGGATGCATGAAATGAAAATGATACTGTTTCAAACTTTCAAGTAAAGTACACATTTCCCTGTAGGACTGGACTGGACCAATTTTTATCGATTTGAGTGCCTTCGGGAGGAAGTGCTTCCCACTGGGCTCATGTCTCTACCCATTAGAGCGCCACATGATCTCCTGGTGATACATTGATATTTGATGCACACACTTCAACACCTTTCTTTTCTTAATAATATTTTTTGTGAAGTCATCATCACCACCAAAATGCTAGACAATCGTATCACATTACCTCAAGCAGAGAGACAGTCATCCACGCACACATTGGGAGGAGAAAGGATGAGAATGACATTGTAAAAGAGCTATAGTGGCTTCTTTTGTTTTCTTCTTCATATCCTCATCAAAGGAGAAAAAAGTTCACCAATCCTATCCAACATTATTATTGCTGTTTTCATTGTGAATACAATATAATGGAAATTACACGGCCGTATAGATTTGTGCCATTGTCAAAGGAGCTTGTTCACTCGAATCCCAGTGAGAATTTCTGCTAATGTCTTGTCATCACACTGCAACCACATAAAGAACAAAAGCCGAAGTAATGGAAAAAATACATATCATTTGGTGGTGTTGATGAGTTCCCTCTAGAGAATATGGTGTTTCTCCTTCTTTCACTTTGACATTGACGTGTGAGAAGAAATGCATAATTTCTTAATCATCATGAAAGGCAAAAATGCGTTTTCTTTTCTAACGGGTAAAAAATTCCATTGAAGTTTTAATCCCCGTCTTTGGGAAGTAAACTTCCTTTCAATGCATAACGCTGTTACCTCGAACCAAAACAACTAAAATGCAAAAACCCATAATATATTGTGTATATAGTATATTAATAAATCTATGCTTAAAACCATATTTGCAGGAGACTTTAAAAAATTCCATTGCTTTGTATTCTTTCATTGCATTGGTCATTTTGTTTTCTCCAGATTTGGCGAAGTGCAGGTAGCGTAGTGATCAGAATGATCATAATCACGAGCTAGGTTATTGCTGATTGAAATGATTTTCAAAAACTTGGTTTGTTTATCTGGCTCATGGCAAACTTAAGGCAATACCTATTTTACAGAATTCCCTATTTAAAAAAAGCAACAACTCGATTAGTCTCTTGTGGTAAAATTTTTGCTTAAATAATATCCTGCTTAATTGTTAATCGCACTTTGTAGTCGAGGTTATCAATAAAACCATAATTCTTGAGTTATAATTGAAAAATGAAGAGAAATCCGGATACCCACAGGCTCGTCCGATTTAAGGTGATATTCAAAACTAACCATCTCTATGATGTGTTTCTTCTCTCAACACGAGTTTTCGAACCATCGTATATTAGCAAGTTCAATCGAAAAGTAAATGTCTGATGCCAGATTTTAAACTATTAATCCATAGAGGGATGTGAAATTTTTTAAATCGATCATCGATCAGTATCAATCATTGTCATTTTAAACAAGTACAGCAAATTTAAACGACTATAGTCCATTCTGGCCCTGTTGAATTTGCTTGTTCCACTCTACGAATTTGCTTAGTTTCCAAGCTTTTTGGCCGCGCAACCTACTTAATCCCATTCAATCCAATAGATAAACCAGTACATTATCTAAACGAGCAAACCTAACTGATGTAGCTGTGAGCAAAATTGCCTTATTTTTTAATTTATATTTTTGTTTTTATTTTTTTCTTTTTTAATAGTTATTTCTATTTTTGTTGATGCAGTTTCATCCACTTTAGTCGTTGCCCGAGACTAACATGATTGTTTACCAAGATACAGTTCGTTTCGAAAAAACAGGAAACTCAACGGACTACTAAAAACGGCCTTTGACAGTATGGAAAGATGCAGATAAGTTTAGTGGGTTCTATACGAGTGTTCAATATTTATTTAATACAACTATTAAAAGATACAGTATTGTTAGAGACGAGGCTCTGACGTAGACTAGAAAAAGTCTTGGCTGCCATATGGTTGCCTTGCCTTCGGTAACATATCCGCTTTACTTCTTGTTCATTGGGTACGGTTCAAAGTCTAAAGGTTTGTAATGTCCAAGATACATTTCTCGTGCAAATTTGTACAGTATGAATATCTAATCATTAGGGTATTTCTTGAAACCATTGCCATTGCGATTGCGATAGTACTCGATGTAATAAAACGAACTGCAAATGGATTATTTTTTCAAATCAAATTCAAATTGCTAGTTGCGGTTCATGTAAACGGATTTTGATTTGATGGAAGCTACGAATATTGATCCGCATTAGACGATGGTATAAGAATGTGTTCGTTTTTTGTTTGAAAGTTAAAATGTTCCATACTATTGTCCACGTACGAGAAACAACGTTGGATACCTGCTCAGTTTGTACAAACGTTCTTCCTAGACACAACCACTACTCTTGCGGTGCCATGATATATGATTGAAGGCAGCGAAATAGGTTGACGCGGTAGCTCTTTGTTTCATATAGATTTATCTGGATATTCACTGATGCTATGTTAAAAATCGGCATCTTTTAAATTAACAAAAAATTACTTGCCGTCTTACGTGTATTGTAGGTTGCATATGTCCATCCATGGCAAATTACGTATGGAAAAGTTGGACCGAATTTACCTACAAAAACAGTCTTTTTGTGGTTTCTTAACATACTGTGGTTACATACATAAATAAATTGTGTGTAAATTGAAAAGTGTGCAAATGAGTACAACAAGTACATCTTGGCATTAAGGCTAGTGAAAGAATCGATTTTTTCTACCAAAGTGGCACGGTTAGCACTATCACAACTTTTACTTTATTTCCATTCTTCAAATTGTCTTCATCAACAATTTCCTTCTTCAGCAATTTACAGCAATTTATTTCTATGCGCTTGATAAATAAGTTACCACTAACTATCAGACTGTTTGAGATTCTTTTTAGACAAGTAAATGAAATACAGCAGTGAACTCAAATAAACCAAAGGTTTAAATAATTCAAACCAAGACAAAGACAGCGATAACGAAAACCGTGGGTGACAACGACATTAGTCATTTTACAGTCTTACGTTTTTGAGACATGTCAGCACTTAATTGGTTTGATGAAATCAAGAAAGGTAAAGTTGAAAAACTTATTGGCCAGAGTGATAGCCAAGCATTCGTCATTCTGGAGATTCTGAAGAGAGAAGAAAAAGAAAGGAATTCGCAGCAGACAAAACAAGATCAATTACTAATCATGCCAGATTCTTCAAAAAGTATAGACGAAGATAATGAGATGAAAACTTGGGCACAACCATACATTCGAAATCAATCAATAAGCCATTATTGGATTGAAGACGACAATGAGGAGGGTAGCCATAGCAATGAAAGTCAGCAGCCGGACGACTGCCTAGATACAAAGAACTCAGGACTGACCCCCGTCGTACCTTTTGCATATGACAAGAATGTCGAGAACCATGATGGGGCTGACGATAAGACCAGTTATTCAGATTGGGATGAAATTGATTTGCGGAGTGAAGGCGAATCTGACTTTGAAGAAATCCCACAAACTGGCTCGAACCCACAAGAAGCAGTGAAAGATCCTGGTGGTGATTCATCTTCTCAGGTTACTTGCATTTCAGCATACTTTGACCTTCTGTATTATGTGGGGATGTCAATTCAGAAAAGTGACGGAACCCGTCCGGGAAAAAAGATTCATTTGGTAAATATACTTTTTATGCCGTAACTTATGTAAAGAAAAAAATACTACTTATTCACATTTGTTTTTCTGTCAGGTTCTGTTTAGCTTTGTCACGGCCCTTGCCTTAACACAAGCTATCATGTATGTTAAGGATGAACTTGCATTCGGCGATAAAAGTGGCAGCATCCCGCTATATTTCATAGGCCTGGGGTATCAAATTCTGACCTTTCTTCTACGGATTTGCTTTGCTTACGTGTTGACCTTGCACTTGTGACTTTTGCACTTGACTCTCGTTCTACCAAGCAAAAAGTAAGAACATTGTTGTTATTTCACAGCATTTATTACATTATAGAGTTTAAAAGCTACTAGTTAATACATTTTGTTTCTTGCTTCATCAGATTGCCTTAATATGCGGATTACCAGTACTTGTTTCTTTAACTATTTCTGTGAGTCAACCTATGCTTGAAACCATTGCGAAGATGCAGCAATATGGGGCATGGGATTTTGAAGATCTCATTCTTAAGCGTTCGTTTAAACTCGCACAAACAGTATTTATTTGGGGAAAGGAGAATTACAAAAACACAAGTGAGTATCTCAGGGATAATTTCGAAGAAAATGTTACTTCAACAACCGTTGCCATGGGAGCTTCGGATTTGGTCGTCAGCACAGTCGCACTGCTCTACACAAGTTTAATTGTTGACGCAAGCATTGTATTTGCCTTCACCATCTGTACGCTATGCCAAAATTTGGAAAACCATCTATACCACTGTGGAACATCTACAACCACAGAAGCAAGCAACCGTTTGTGGGAGAAATACAAGGAAATTCAGAAGATATCAAAAGAGTTAAACGAATGTCTCTGGCTGTTCTTTCCCCTATTTGACTTCTACAACTTGCTCTTCTGTGCCTACTTTTTATTCGATCATGTCATTTTGGGAAGGCACATGGTGGTGGTAATACCTGGCAGCTTTGTGATTCTGAAATTAATCCTCTTCTACCTTTTAGCAGCCAAGGCGTCCTCCATAGTAAGTGGTACTGGTATTGTTCTTGTACCTCAAGTACTAGAGCATTTACACAATTGCTTCAAAACTGATAAAGTCTCAAAACATGTGTTTTGTGATTGTAGAACCCTAAACTTACTAACTGGGTGCAGATATCGTTTCGAGATGTGTATACATTGATTTATGAAAATGGAAAACCCGTGACCACGGATAGTATCTTTAAGGAACTAAAATCGAATCCTATTGGACTCGGAAAGAATATGTTTCTTATCGATGAATCATTCCTCTGGAAGGTATTTTGCTAATTTTGTTGTACTACTGCGCATTTGGATCGATATTTTATTAGTATGCATCTCATCATATAATCACAGATTCCACGTGCCGTTGGAGCGTATTTTTTCTTCTTTTCGGAGTCGGCGGAAGATATATTACCTTAGCCTGAAAGTTTATGTACTAATTTAAATGGTATTTGTTAAAAAGGAAATCATTTTTTATTAGTCTTTGTTTGGTTAGTGTTTGATTCATTCAAGACTGAGACGTTTTCTTTGTGCTTTGCTCTACTACTTAATTCCTACTTTTAACTTGTAGCGTGCGACTATTTTACGTTTACATAGGAAATGAAATAATATTTACTTCGCGTTCTTTGAAACCCACATTTGAAAAATCATGAAAGCCACAGTTATCTTCATCGGATTTATATGGATACTCTGCATTTCTTTCGCAATGGTACGTTATTTAAATTAGTTACTTTTTTGATTGATTATATCATGTTACTAACTATTTAGGGGAAAAGCACTGGACAACACAAAAAAGAAAACATTCCGAAAGGAGCCCAACATGGACTTGAGGGTTAGTCTAGTTTCTGGAACGCAGGTGGGTGTCTCGCCTTCACAAAATGTTTGCGGAGAACACGCTTAAGGAAATAAATGTGAATAATAAAAACGACACGAAATATTCAGACATTTAAATTACTAATGTTATTATGCTTTGTCATTAAATACGCAAGTACGCATCTTCGTTTTACAGTACATACATACTCTTGGGTACGTTCGGGTAATATTTCGTTTTCGTTTTTCGTAATATCGATTTTCGCAAAAGCCATTTTCGTAATATTGTTCTCACCGATTGCCAACTTATGGACGTCACCAGCATATTTTATGGTTTTTTATATCTGCTTCATTAAATGTAGATTTTAAATTCATAATACTCATACGGAAAGCACCGTTGCATGTTCAATTCGCGAGTGGGGCGCGTTTACGTAACTAGATATTGTAATTGCATACACGTTTATTGGAATACATTGCATATACGATTACATCGCTTACGTTTATTGTGTTTACGTTTATTGCATATACGTTTACATTGCTTATTGACGTCATCACCAAAATGTCAATTAATCCTCTTAATCGGTAGATTTATATAGGGTCGTAATAATTACTGGTAAAATAGTTATCGTTGTATTTTACCAGTATATAGGTTTGTTTAATCGTATATAGGTTTCTGTACGGCATGTAAGCGTAATTGAGAAACGCCATTTTCTTTTTGTGGCCACAAAATATTCTAAAGATCTGTCTTTATTAATCATCTTTAAAATGTTTTTAAAGAAAATTTTATTGCTTCTCTTAATGCGTCTACTTACAGTTTAAATATTAAGATCAAAAGGAGGATAAAATGTCTTTTTATTGCATTGTATTAAAAGTATGTTTTCCAGATTGGTGAAGTATATTGATGAGAGGATAAGTAAGATTAAAAGTTCATGTAAACCAGACAGGTTTGTTGCACCTGCCAAATTTGACTATTCGCAACAATATTTTATCGTAGAAGGCTGGCAAAAATTTCTATCACTGTTTGCTTGTTGATAAGGATTATCATATGTGTTGCTCGATGTTGTAGCTGTAATCATAATCGTAATCAACTTGTTTGCGAGGGTTTCACCTTATCGACTTCAATTTTTCGTCAAATGAAAATATTGTCTTTTGGTGTCACCCATCCCGGCAATTTTCAAATCTTTGGACGATGTTCTAGCTTATTTACAGCCTTAAGTCGTGCATTTCGTTAAAACCACGATAATTTGCTCTGAATTTTTCTTTGCATGTGATTTGTAACCCACAATGTCCGAAGAAAAATTGCAAGACCATAACTTTTATTTAATTAAAAAAATCTACTGTTTGAATCCGGCAAATCGAAATCGAATCATTTTTCATAATAAAAAATCTATTTTCACATGCAGGCACGAAGATACGTTTCAGTACATTGTGTTGCAATCAAGTAATTTTTTTTAGCAAAGCTCATACAAATTAAAATGCTGAATAAAATTCCTATTCAAATTTATAAACACGTGGGGAATTTGTTCAAGATGGACGACGAAGAAAATATTTACAAAAATTCGTCAGTAAGCGTTATGGTCCATACCGATCCAGATAAATATTAAGCCAACTAATATATAATGCACTGAATAAAAATGAATGATCTATTGTGTCCATCCTCTATAGTAAATTATTTTAGCGATTTGGTGCGCCAATTTACTATAACTCTGATGCGGAGTGCACGAGGAGGAAAAATTCCTGTTGAAAATTTATAAAAAAAATGCTGAATTTCGCAGAATTTAGTTGGTTGTTAACTAACGTATCTAGTACCTATCTAATCCAATTCAATTGAAATCCAGAACCAGGAAACGCTTTCTTGAATTGGATGGAGTGCATGCAGTGAAAAATAATATTTAAGAGAAGTAGGTAGCCTAACGCACGACTTCAATTTGTTTACGAAATAGTAGTTTGCCACATTAAATTTTTTCTTCATTCTTCAGCCCATTGTAAAATCCAATTTCATTTATTTATTATTGCACACGCATTTTTTTCCATTCCTTTCGAAGCTTGCTAAGCTCTCATTCAATTCAGCTCCGGTGGGGCGATCCGATCTGTATCGGAGTAAATAAAGGGAGAAAACAAAAGGGTTGGCTCTGATGAGTATCTTCAGTCAATATATTTGCGCTGCCTGCCCACATTTTTTTCGTTCAGTTCAGAAAACGAAATGAGTATTTTTATGAGTAACAAGCAGCCAAGCCACATGGCCATGGACTGAATATACATACGACAGGTTATCGTTCCTGACCGACTAACTTGCCCGTAACTCCTGCTGCTACTGACTCCGAAAAATACAATATAACAAGTTATTTCAGCTAAGATGGAGTAATCACATCACCTCTCTCGCTCAGGGAGAGAGTGAAAGGGCTAAGCTGTGGCTTGATGTAATGTGAAAAGTATTTACTATTTAAGCACGAAAATTAAAAATTCAAGTTGATTTGAAATGAAATTGAGGTGTAGGTATCGGAATTTGAGATCTCTCCTCAGGTCAAGCCATAGCCAGCATCTATCCATCTCTACAACCATAATTTCATTTTTTCTTATTCTCCTTGACCAGCCGTCTGAGTCGTTTGGACTTTTACTTTGCTTTATTGTTGTTGTTGCTTCGCATGGCATGTAAATTTCAGACACGAAAATTATGAGCTTGGATTAGGGAAAAATATGTATAGTGTACTGCATAGTAGTACGCTGCTGGACATGGGTCTTTTTTGGATGGAATGCGTGGCATGGCATGGCGTGCGTATTCCTTTCTTGTTCCCTGTTAGCCCCAAGTACAAAAAATATTTTTTTCTCTGATTTGCATAAACTTGTAATTTTGTATTCATCTCAGAGTATCAAAAATGTGAGCTTGGATAATAATATTTTTTATAATTACTATTGAAAGGGGGAATAGCGAAGAAAAATGGGATTTAATGGGGGCAATAATCAAATTCTATAAGCCATTTTGTAATTTAAAGAAAAAAATTAAAGCGACTCTGATTCTAGCCTGGCTCGACTTCGGGCTGCCGGCTGCCTACAATATCGACAAGCCAGTCTAGAGAAAAGAAATCTCAATAAAAATGTTCTTTTTCTTTTGGTCAGCCATAGTCATATCCATATTCTCGAAGCCTGAAGGAATGTAGCAGGGATTTTTCATCTTCGACATTTCCCTTAAAAGAAAGTCATAATTATTATGCATGATTCAAAAATAAAATACATTTCGGAATTTCTGACTCCAACTCCATCATCATATTTTTTTGTTTCTCTCTGGACAAGTCAAAAAAGCTAATCGAGTGGATTGCTTGGTCTGTGAGTCTGACTGCGACGCAGCAGCACTTACCTACGCACTTTTTTCCCTTTCCGAAATGATTACTTCTCCGCTATATATGCATCCATCTCATTTATTTCAGCTTTTCAATCTTTCCCGTTTCAATTTAATTTTTCATTTTATATTTTCCGACGGCTTTAAAAAAGTCCAACTCTTCATTCGCCGAGGAACGAAGGGGGAGAGAGGAGTATAAGCTCTTACAATATAAGCAAGCAGCGGTGTAATAAGCAATAATCATAATCGTAACTAACAACACAAAACACAATCATTTTTAGTGAGCCAGCCCAGCCTTCCAAATGGCCACTAAAGTGTTTCACCATGTAAAATAGTAATAATAATCAGGAGAAATCACCTTTGGGCAGGTAGACCGGGGGAGAACTGAACTACAGCCAAAGTAAACCTCGCCGAGTTTCATTATTATTTTTTACCTTCACTCTCTTTCTCTCTGCCTACTTATGTAGTAACTGGTTATTATGCATCCATGTCTGTCTGTCCATAAATGATGCATGCGTTTAGTCTGAAAAGCCATTTTTGAATGGTTATTGGCTATTTAGCGAGAGAGCTTTATTCTTTCGGGTTAGTCCGAGTCGAGTCGAGGTTCAAGAGATTCTTGATGATTCATAAAAAATAATGATATCGATTGTGATTTTTGTAAGAGAAAAAAATTTCTATCCAAAATGGATTATTGTTGTTGGGTTTTGAGTTGCGACTTGCGTGCAAGAAAACAATGCACAAGAAATTATAATTTGGAAAAAAATTGAAAAATTTTTTTCAATGCCTTGGGCAGAATTTTTAGAACCAAAAAGTATGTATTAAAGTCATTTGAATTAGGTAGAAGATGAAAATTAGCATATTAGACGGTCATTGTGAGGAAGATGCATTGGCTTGGCTTTGGCTTTATAAAATTCAAATCTCGGCAATTAATCCCAGGCCGATAGGGCAATAGACAGAAGTGGACCAATCAAAAAAATAGCTGGAATTGGTAATGGTAATGTAATGGCCAACAACAAATAATTACACAAGAGGTTTAAATTTTTTTATCTCGTGGTTATTGGCTTTTTATAGAAGTTGACTTGCTCCCCATAAATCTTCTCTTCTTCTTTTTTCTCAAGTGGATTGGATTTTTGGATTGGACTGGAAGTCTTCTTGAAAAGCATCAGAGTGGTCATCATCATCATCATTATCATTTAATATTGCTTTTTGGGGACTCCATCTCCTCCATCATCATGCAATTTGGGCTGCATATAAAATGCCGAATTAAAATATATATTTTTTTCCTCCTTCCATCTTAATTTTCTCGGGTAGACTAAATTGCTACTACACTACTACTGTAAATGCTATTAGGATATCTTCTCTTCTTCTTTTTTCTCAAGTGGATTGGATTTTTGGATTGGACTGGAAGTCTTCTTGAAAAGCATCAGAGTGGTCATCATCATCATCATTATCATATAATATTGCTTTTTGGGGACTTTATCTCCTCCATCATCATGCAATTTGGGCTGCATATAAAATGCTGAATTAAAATATATTTTTTCCCTCCTTCCATCTTAATTTTCTCGGGTAGACTAAATTGCTACTACACTACTACTGTAAATGCTATTAGGATAATGATAATGGAGAAGAGAGACTAGAAGAAGGGAAGAAAATTGTTTGAGTGCTACCAAAAAATGTGTAATCAAAAATGGAGAATCCAAAAAACTAAAACCACTTGAGGCATTCCGGACAGCTAATGATAGTGAATAGTGATGATGACGATGATGAGATAGAACGTACGGAGATTGGTAAATTACATGTTATTATCGACAGATGAAAATGAAGCAATGTAGATTGGCTCAAACTTGGAGGAAAAAATTAGTTCTGGGGTGATGATTATAATGGAGCTGCCTGAATTCATTAAGGATTGACTTGAAATGAGTTGGTGGTACTGGTGGTGGTGAGTATAGAAAAAAAATGAAAAAAATTACACGAAACAGGCGAAAAATCGAAAAACAATCTTGTGTACTAACAAAATCCAAAGACGATTTTGAATATTTTCTCGGCATCCAACTTTATTTATAAAATTTAACATGTTGACAAATATTTAAAATTTAACTGCTACTGAAAATTATCATTGTATCATGCAATTGATTTCCAAATGCTTTTGACTACTTGCTACTTCCTTAAAACCATTAACAATGAATAAAAAATTAAAATATTGAATGAAACTTGAAACGCGAAAGGGGTCAATCTATTCTATTCACATTACCATGAAAAATTTACACTCATTCTTGTCCACTCTCTCAACTTTTCATAAAACTTTATTACTCGGGATATTGGTACTGAAGCAGTAAAGTAAGAGTGGTTGATGAAAACGTTTGCAACTTTCTTAAAAGAGATTCATAAAACACTCAAAAGTGTAAAGCTATAGCGTATGAAGTGCTTCTTCAGAGAACAATTTTTAATCTGAGTAAAGTGCGAAGTCCGGTAGCAGCACCAGGTGTAATTGCGATTTTCTGACCGGAGAGCAATAAACCATTCAGTGGAGCTGTCCGAAACGAATGAATATTATTTATGGCTGCGCCATACTGTCTGTCCCATGCGTAACTTACGACTTTTTTATAGTACACCTTAAGCACAAGAGTACAGATTTAGATACAGAGAGGTACAAACATAGGTACATTTCATTTCATTACTGTTACATACGTTACGAGATGCCGATGAAGTGCCATAAAAAATTTCTGAAATTTATCTACGGTTAAGGCCGACACAAAACTACTTACGCAAATTGAAATCTTTGAATGAAATTGGCTTCCTGTTAACTGAAATGAAACAGGATACCGATTATTCATTCGACATTTTTTCCCATGGCTTGAAAAAGAGAAAGCTGCTGAATTGTTCCTCGCGAATTTTATTTAACTCCGATAAAACTCCCAAGCTTAATGGATACCTAAAATTCCTGGGTTGACGAAAGGAACCGCTCTATTTGCAAGAAGTGAAATTCTGCAGGTTTAAAACCTACACGACACAATTAACTAATTGATCAGATTTCTGCAGATCATGATCATCCTTTTTTCCAATTCCATAATCTCAGTCTAAATCGAAATATCTCAGAAACAGAAGCCACATTCGAGGTTTCCTGCTGCAATCAAGATGTGATCTCATCTCATCTATTTTACAATCTCTAAAAATACAAAAGACTTATTCATATTCTCAAAATCCTATTGTTCTACAGATATACTACCTGATACACAACATCCAAATTCCTTCCAAAATGTCTGAAAATCTTGAAAACGATCCATTACTCCGCAATTATCGCCTCAAATCCACAAATCCGTAGCTTTTCTTACGTGAGCACATACAAATTCGCATCACACTCATTTAAACATGAATAGATCCTGTTTTCCCATTGTGTCTTTGGTCATTAAGCACGAGTGATCATGATGATCTAAAGAAAAAGCCACAATCACATCCACATCCTTTTCTCATCCTCGCTCTACTCACTCGTGCAGTGCATTCCACAATTCGTATTCATTTACCGCGTTTGCTTTTCAGGAAAAAGAAGGACACACAATTTTATTCTCAACTTTTAAAGCTCCTAATGAAATGGATCTTTTTTCTCTAGAAAGAAAGCCAATTCTAATTACTTTTTTCTCTTGTTTTCATCCAATCCAATCCCATTCTTTTATTTTCATCTTGTTCCATTTTGCTACTGACTAACTACATACTACGTACTACCAACTCTAGAAAGAAAGCCAATTCTAATTACTTTTTTCTCTTGTTTTCATCCAATCCAATCCCATTCTTTTATTTTCATCTTGTTCCATTTTGCTACTGACTAACTACATACTACGTAATACCAAAGTAGTTTAAGTTATTATTTTACCTCATTATGACTGTGTAGAACAAAGTGAACAACTAACTTTGCTTTCACGAGAAAAAAAATCCCTTTGAAAAGCAAGCAAAGCATCATCGTTTCATTTCAGATCTTTGTATGTACATGCTCATCATCACCACGAGAAGAACATAAGCTTCAGAAAACAAAAAACCACACAATAATCTTTGTTTCTTTTTTATGCTCCTTTCCTATTCATTTTCCCTTCTTCACTTTTTTTCCACATTCATAAATACTTCAGAGAGAATGGGAAGGAAAAAAAGTTCTTTACTCCTTCTTCAAAAAAACCGAAACCGAATAATAATACGCAATCTAAAAATGAGGGAGAAGAGAAACAGCAGAAGTGTGTTTAGATAAGAAAGAAAGGAAGAACAGAAAATAATGTGATAATAAAGCTTGTAGACAATAGGAAAAAGCACTCGACTCATCTCATCCCAACAAAAAAAAACTTTAAATCGACCGATGTAAAGAAAAAAACGGGAAGTTAAAAGTTAGATTACAATTTTCTATTCGTAACGATCATGTTTTATAATAATCTTAGTCCATTACAAAGCAAAAAGTAAAAATTGTGGTGAACATGAATAAAGAAACTTTTTTCCCTCTGAAGCAACAACACATTTTCATTAACCTTTGGATATTTTTAATTAGTATTTGGATAGCTAAAATGTGGTTTTTTGAAGTAGGTAATTCTTTTCTTTGGAAATAAGTTATTTTCTCTGAAACTGAATGCAGGCTTTGCAACTGACGCTGGGGAAATGTGAGATTGCTTTCGACTTTTGAGGCTTTGAAGTAGTGTAGTGAACCATATGCCCGCTTCTACTTTTCTATCCCAAGTAAAGCTCCTGCTACACGTCCATCATCATCATTCGTGAGAGGAGAAAAGGGATGATGAAACCACATCTTAGACTTCATAATAATCATAGTGATCATCTTGTAAAGCCAAAAACTATAATTCATCCGCACTACAACAACAATATACACTAAGGTATAAGCTTAAATGAAATTGCTTCTGTTCTCAGGTTCTCGGTAGCAATATGCCTTTCAGTTTTCCCATCACACAAAAAGTTCAAGCCAGGAGGAAGAAAGCTAATTACATATCAGGAAATCATTTTTCATAACGTACACGTTACACAGGCATGCAAGCAAGGCAAGGCAGGAAGGATAATCCTTCTCTGGACTGGAGTGAAGTTCTAGAGAAAATATTTCCTAATCTTGAATTTGAATCTGAAAATGAAACATAACATGAGGATGGAAAAAAATGCTCAACTCTAAACATGGGCTTTGGGAACCCTAGTCAAACCCTCAAATGGAATGCTTCATTCAAACATATCTAGATACTGCGTTCGGTGATCATCAAGAATCAGAATCAAGAAGATCCGTCCTCATCATTAAGATCTAAAAAAACCACAAGATGATCTTTTTCTATTAAAAAATGTAAAGAAAGCAGTGGAGAAGACTTTATGCTCCTTTTATCAACCTGTCAAATCAGCTTAGACGAGGAAAAGGATGACAGCCACTCTGCCACACAAGAAAAAAACGAGGAAAAAGTATTTTAAAAGAATAATCTTAGTTGGAAAATCAATTCTTTGAGGAATCTTATGGAATCAGATGAGTATTACAACTCGTTAACTATTTCTTAAGGATAAAATTGGACATTTAAGGAATGCATTTTCTGTACCTACTCTGTATTAAGCTGCATTGTAGCTGTATGCTGATGAATTTTTAAAAAATAGTCTCTGTTTAGCTATGGTTTTGTCAAGAAGGCTCATTTAAATAATTCAGTTATGGTCACGCCACACCAAACAAAAAAATGAATGTGGTAGTGGATGGTGGTGGATTTTTTTGATGATATGAAAATCAGATTATATCAGGGAAGGTAAGAATGCGATGAAAATGCGAGGATTTTCATATGAATACCGACGTGATGTGGTGTATGTACTCCATACAAAACAAAATAGTGATGATAAGGATGGGAAACAGATTTGAAAATTGTTAACGAAGCCAAAGAATACCAACAACCACCACCACCACCGGGATCGTCAACAAAACACTATGAAACACTGTAAAGCAACTGAAAAGGTATTCGAAGTATGTGGGACTAGAGTGACATTTGAATACTCTAATATTCAAATTAAGCTTTGAGTGAAAGGACGAAAGTCACACTTGTTCTCAACCTCAACGCGCATTAATTCTTTAGAGCTCCATTCCATTCCAGGGATGGAAAGCGTCGCCAACAAGATTGCATCTGGAATGGAAGAGAGAAGAATCTTATCTCCAAAGACGAAAGGGGAATCAGGAACCGTAGACCATCCACGACGCATCATTTGCTTCTCCATCTACTCCGTTGGTATTTTGCATTGTGATGTAGTGAGTGAACGGTAAACATTTGAGGAAAAAATGTCCCTAATAAAAAAAGAGAGTGAAAATATGCGCAATAAAAGGGAACATAAAAATGCTACAAAAAAGAAGTAAAAGCGATGTTTTAATGCGCCTTCCCATTAAACTGACACTTTAAAGAAGTTTAGAGTGAAGGAGGGTGGCCCACCTCTAGCCCTAGCCTTATCAAAGCCAAGCCATGTTAGATATGTTATGTTCGTTTGCTGTTGACACTGACACGGAGGAATGAACTGAACTACACTATCATCCATTCCATTTCCAGTGTGCACTATCATATCATCGTCAATCTGAATCTGGCACCACCATACCATACCACCGCGATAAAATAAAATTGTTTGCTTTGCATAGCATTTCACTTCAATTTAAATGAATCCTGTTGAATAGGTGCTTTAAAGATGTGCTATGCATATTTGGCGAAATGAATTTAATAAAATATATCACATCAACACCTTCAAAGTTCAAGCTCTTCGGTAATAGACTTGAATAGAGATAAGTTGAATACTCTTATCTCATTTCATGATTTCTTCGCGATTTTTCCTCCATGTGACACGTCAAGTCAAGATGACTTGGAGTTGGAGTGGCTCTGACATTGATGTCACGACTCTGGGGTAATCCTAAGAAGAGCGAAATGCATTGCAATGGAACAAGAACTTCTTCGTAAAAAGAAAGAAAGTTTATTTTTGAAAAGGGAATACGGTAGAGTAGAATGGTGGTGCCATATGTCACGCATGTGTCACAAAAGTCGTTTCAATTCAATCTAAGAAAAAGTGAGCTCAAGATGTTTTCCAATCCACCGTGGCATGGTGAGGAAAATGATGACGATCTCGCTTGATCTCATCAGGAGGGAAATATCATGAATTAATAATAATGGAGATAATAAGCACTATAGGGGCTATGGGCTATGTACTACTATTTCTCCTCAACTATTTTGTATTTATTTGCGTAGGTGTTACAGTAAATGCCATTGCCAGACCATACTAGCTTGTACCCTCCTCCTCCTCCCGTCAAGATATGTTTGAGGAGAAGAGTCTTGACAGGATGGAACACTCTGGAGCAGAGGATCACCAGCAACAGTTGACATGACACGGTGACTTGTTGTGTCATGTTATCCGAATGGGAAAAAAAGCCGGCTCAAGGGGATACCTCTCATCCAACTCTGACTAGATATATGTATAATGATGATAACTAGAAATAGAGTTTAGGTGCAGATGCTTATTC
>JAHZNI010000127.1:0-14908 GCA_027744415.1 Seira ritae
CTTCGATCATTTAGGCAGACATCCACTCTCCCCATTTAGTAAACTATAAGAAAAAGATGAACAGGAGAAGTTTGACTTTCTGCAAGCTTTTATAGTTCCAAAATCATCACTTTCATTTTTCTCAGCTAAAGTATAATAAGTATTGCAATTGCATCTAATTCTTGAATGCTATTCGCATGCATGATATCATCGAATCATTATGTTATTTATTATTTGCCAAAATTAAAAATGCACTTCATTTTTAGATTAGATTCGAGAAAAAAATAAGGTAACATGCATAGGTAAATTGAACATGTGTACTGATTGCAAACAAGCTAATAATTAGATGTCAGAGTTCAATTCAAAATATTCAAATGCATGCATATATTTTACTACCTACTCAAATTTGCATAATGTGTACTAATAATGTAGTACAGCGAAAAGGTGACAGAAAAGTAAATGACGAATGCATATTTTTGCTTCATGTATATGTCTATCAGAACGATTTTTCAAATCTATGAATATAGACATTTATAGTTGGAAAAAGTGAGGAGGACTATCATAAACACAGACGCGAGCCTTTTTGGCCATACATTTTCATTTCACAATCGTTAAATTTATTCATCTGCCTCAATGTCTGTTGTAACAGTACATTTTTGTAACTTTCGGATTTTGAAAGAAAGCAACAGTTAACAGATAACAGAATCATTCCTTTGAAATTAATAGAGCATAAGTATTGTTTGATTTATTGTTTTTCGATACACAGCCAGAGAATAACATAGCATGTAATGTATGGAATAATATATAATTTACTTTTTTCCATCCTCTCCCTAGGACAATTCAGAGTTCATTTCAAGATCATTTCAAGTTGAAACTGTAATTGTTGTACATCGGCTAAGCAAAGTGAAGGAGAAGAAAAGGTCGTTCATAATATAATCTAGCCAAGAGCATATCTACTTGGTTACTTTACTTTTGCTAACAGTAATAGTGCGTACAGTACACCAAGATTCATGAGCGGAACTGTGGATTTCCGCAAACTCATTTTTTATCCACCTCATAAAGGCAGAAGAGTAACAGTACACTCGGATATGTACAATCAAAAAAAATAATGCGTGCATGAATCGGTTTCTTCTCAAGGTAGTTTGCAAAGCCCTTCTCATAACCACCACCACCACAACACAACATCATTTCATCTCACTGGTGCACGTACCGTTTGCTTTTATCATATTGTAAAATCAAATCTCACAAAGAAGAATGTACACTTTCTTGTTTAAATTAACTGTTTCTCTCACTTTAATCCTGATTTATTTTAGCGACAACTAAAAATCAAAACAAAGGCTATATATGCACACTCATGCTCATCTCATCATCATCTTATCTTCATGAGCGAAACCGGTGCGGTGCGAATGAAAGAGAGTGATGATGATGATGATAAGAATGATGCAACGAAAAGGAAACGGAGATGATTACTTTTTCTAAAACGTCTGAAGAAAGTATACGATTGTGTGGAGCTAAGGGAGTTTGTCATGAGTGCGTATTCTGAGAGACGCCGTTGTCCTGTGAGCTATCCCAAGAATTTAAGAGAACGCAACTTGCTTTATAGCGTAAGTAACGGTCCCAAAGGTTATTCTAGAAATCTCTTCGCCGGGCGGGCGGACGGGCGAGACTTACTTAGAATTCGTGTCTTGTTTCAGAAATGCAGCAGCATAGTAATAAAAATTTGCATTTTTTCGCAGAAACTTTTTCGGCATAATAAATGCAATGAAGTTAATAACAACTCTTAACAGAGATGGATATCGATGCAATGCACTAGGGTGCATCATTATTATGCAAGCAATTTTTGCGAATGTGAAAGCTGCAGATGTTGTCTATTCAAATTAACTGCAATAGCAACCACTTGTTATGCTCTTCAGCTCTTCCATAACATTAAAACTTTTATGAGTTTAAAAGATCCCCTTTTTTACGATTCGGATCTCACTCAGATCAGTTCTAGCTTTACCCGTACCTTACCTTAGACCACTTCATAATCTATTCCGTGTTAAAGGTTTTCATATTAAAATTATATTTCCCCCTAAGGCCATTTCAGATGCATTTTTATTTTCAAAGACACCACCGTTCCTTTAATTAAATGCCATCTCACTTAAGTACCTATTGATCAATTACAAGTTCATTGCAAGCCTAAACTGTCAAATCAAACATAGCATGTATCTCTTGTTTAGAGACCAGAAAGCGTGGGAGTAAAAAAAGATGCTCCTCACGTCACTCAGGTATTTTCTTTTTTACTTAAAAACAAAACTCTTCCTGCTACCTTTTCCCCATTGAATAGCGCACAGTCCCATTTGCCCACAAAATATAACGGTTCATCATTTCATTCTTGGTGTTAGAATAAAAACATGTAATTCTGTAGAAAAGTGAGTTTTGTTATTATTATATCAAGGATTTTTTAAAATACATTTTACTCTTACCTTTCGTATACATTCGCCAAACTAATCTTCTTTTCATAGGAAAAAGGAGTTTAGAGAAACGGTATCCGTAAATTTCTAGTAATTTCTTTTTTATATATTTTCCCAAGAGGTTCTTGACCGCGACGATGATGATGCATTGTCAGAATGTCACTAGTTAGTAGTGTGGCTTTGTGTGCGTCTTATTCAAATAAAGTGAGCTCATAAAGAATTTTTAATTTTAATGCGATAGCTTCCATTCCATCATCATTTTTTTTGCAAATCATAATAAGAATTTGAAATCGCGTCATAATAACAATAATGTTTTCAAAGCAGAGTAGATATTTTCATTGTAAACAAGAGTCTTCTAACCAATTTTTGTAATAATAATAATGGCGCTGGCTGATGATTCTCCAAATGAATGAATGAAAAGGCCCTTTGAAACTGGTTATGTAAGTGAGTTTTGTTGGCCAACGTGAGTGAAATCAAATCAGTTAGTTGCAGGATTACGTTCTAAAAAGTTACTTGTATTTATTTGGTCGGTTGACTTAATCTATTCGCATAATCATATTTACAGTAGTACACCGAGAGCGAGTACACGCGCTCTACAAACAACAACGCATCTACATACTTTGCTGTTTAAAGTCTACAGTAGTCAGTAACACGCAAATTGTCGTTGTCATCCCAGGGGATTCGTGACGCTTTTTTTCAGTTTTCGTTGAACTTGAGTCATGACGTACGGTATCTTTTTTTCTCGAGTCCATTAAACTTGCAAAAATAGCAGGTATTTCATTCATCCATCGAAGAAGGATATTCCTTTCGCTTGGCTTTGGCTCATGGCTCCTTGAAATAGCAAATTCAAAGGAAAAATATCGATGATTCATTCAAATATTGCATACATATATGTATGTTATGCATGCAAAGGAATTTTGTTGTTTACTCGCTCTCAATTTTATTCAAGTAAACGTATTTTCCTTCCATTCATTGGTGGTCGTATCTTTTAAGGAAATGGATTTTCGGTAACTGTAAAATTAGAACTTTGCGTCTGAAGGTGTCTCAGCACATTTTTAAGAGAAAAAAATGACCAACCAAGATCATTATTCCATGATGATGACGCTCCACACACCTACTCATCATCTCCTCGCGATGCTTATCTGCGATGCGCGATGCATGGGTGTATCAGGAGGAGACTAGCTCTTTCAAAATATTGATCTTATGTACATACATACATAAGTACGTAAGTAATAAAAAAGCTTGTAGCTCTCTTCCTTACGTAATAGTAATTATCTGGCCTTGCAACTTTTTTTTGAAAAACATCTAACGCAATAGAAGCGACTGACTACATGAATAATTTTTTTTCGGCATAAAATTTTTATCGTGATTCATATCAGCAGCAACAAGGGAAAATTATTATTAAAAATGGAGTGCATGCTCAAGACGGGCGTAGTATGTATGGGTGCTTTTGTATATACTTTTTACAGTTTTCAAACTGTTCTGCTAGCTTGGTTTTCGCGTAAGTATATAAACAGTGAAATGGGTTATCGTAGAAAGTAATTTAGAGGAGAGGGCTCTTTTCCGTTGTTTTTCCCACTTTAAAATGTGTTATCGCCTACTCTAGTCACTATCGCTTTTGGCCTAAAATCATCTCTAAATCTAGTATTTTAACTCACTACTACGACTAATACAATTTCAAAACTTGTTAAAATTGTGTTATCGTTAGCACAATCGAAAAATTATTATGACTGCATAAAACCGGTTTACTACTGTTTGAATTTATCTCGTATTTTTTTGAAACCCCTATTGTTGTTTGATAATACATATTCTATAAATAAATACGAACAAGTAATAATTTTCCTTTATTTGCGTTTTACTTGCGTCGAAATTGCACGGACTAGTAAATTTAAAATTGATGGAAACTCGCTATTCCAGTATTTTATCTTTTTGTCCTCAATATCATCTAGAGAATTGGCTAATTAAAGATAATGTTCGTGAATATCACTTTGGCATAATGCACGGAAAGCTGGTTTAATGACGCTGTCAAGGCAGTGGCTCGCGCAGGTTGTAAATCCAGTGAACCACATATCCCCTGGTCAGACTGGGCGACTGGAAATAAAGTGAAAATAAAAAATTATGTACCTTTCCTCAATTTAAGCATGAAATTTTTTTTAAAATTACTTCCACAGTCCTGCACTCGATCGATGAAAATGGTCCTTTTCTAATCTGCTTAATTTAAAGTTTTGTGTGGGGCTATACTGCTTGATCTGTTTTTGCAGTTGTTTAGAACAATTTTTTATTTAAGAAGTATGTAAATCGAAACTACATACATAATAGTATTCATGATCTTTTTCTTCGAACTTTTGCGATTTTAAAACCGTTTTCGATAAAGCACTCTTTGTCAATCCAGATTGATGAGCAATTTATTCGTTATTGAGTAATTTAGCAATGGATTTGGAAAAGTGAAAACTAATACCGAATATATTATATTTAATACTGTTGAGTTGAACTCATGTTATAATGGAAGTTGTCACGCCCTTTTTCTTTAATTAATTTTGACCGGTGCTGCTATCTGAAAATAAGATTTTACGTTTCAGAAATTTTCCAGTAGTTGTAGTATTTTAACTGGATCCAAGTGATTGCATTGCATGCTGTGGTTAGATAACATTAAATGTGCGCAAGAACATTTGCATTTTGATTTAACAGCCGACAAGGACAGGAATCACGCCAGCTACTACTAATTAGGATCCATATCTACGGGTATAATTCATCATCCTTGTCCTTAAATCAAGAACCTGCTCTCCAAAAGTCGAAATAGAAGAAAGAAAGATGTATCATAAATTACATGAGCTATAATTAACTCCAATCCAGTCTCTGTATATGTCTTTTAACCCTCGGTCAAAATATGAAGCATTTTTTCCGATTTGCTTAACTGCCCACTTCCATCGGTTCCATCATGCGCGTGCATAACTATTATGTATGTTTACATAAAATTTGATACACCCACTTTTTAAAAAATCTTCTACGTAGCGCTAATTTTTGACCTTTTCTTCCATTTATGGTCAAATTGGCTACTAGTGGGCTACCTGTTCTTATTACGACTACGACCATTATAAACCCGCAGAAATCGGTTTTTTTAAATAAAAAAGAAAATCAGCCATGGAAGATAATAACGGGTTTCTCTTGAATGTCCGTTGCGGTAGAGTTGTAACTACATTCTCATCTTATTTTTTTCAGTTGGGTTCAACGATTCTCCTTCGCCTTCTTACAAGGAGACTCGTCAAAAGCAAAACTCATACAAAAGTCATCACTTGTTCACACGGACGCTTCTACCAGAAAGCCGTAGTACATAAATGAGAAAAGCTCTCTCGTGACGATTTCATTTTGTTAAATGACCATCATGATCATGGCCGTGTAATTTTCTCGCAAATTCTGACGATGTTATTTTAGGAGGTTAATGAATTTTGGCTGGAAGATGTGATGTGGATGAGTAGCTGCTGGATACTGAACACTCGTGTAAAAATGTCTCATTTTCCATTAGTCAAGCTAAGCTTACAGTGCAAAAAATACCTTTCACATTCGAAGATCATTTGAAGGATGTGAACATAAAATTGTGGGAATTGAACACTCATGGGTAAAAAAATGTCTCATTTTCCATTAGTCAAGCTAAGCTTACAGTGCAAAAAATACCTTTCACATTCGAAGATCATTTGAAGGATGTGAACATAAAATTGTGGGAAGGGTTCATTACATCTCTCCGAACATTGAAAATCGCGTGCATTATTTTATGATTATTTTTCATCATCACACAACCATTCAAACAGGGTCGTTGACTGCGTCTTTCTTTTTTGTTTTTCTTGAATACGGGGAAAATCTTCTTGACCTAGGTAATGACGAAAAATGATGATGCAACTTGTTGCGTGGCCAAGAATTTTAAAAGGTAGCTGTATTCGTACGAGACGTGCATCGCATCACATCGCTATTATGACTCATTACAAAAAATCTATGGACATGGACAAGTGACTTGAGCAAGTAGGTAGGTGCACGTGAAGAGGTCCCTATGTACATCATAGTCCCTGTTGAGTACTTTACTTCGAAAAGATGAGCATTGATAGAACCCGCATGACTCACCATCGTAAATGACGACCCTGAAACTTGAATACCGAATCTAAGATAATCGCGACAAATTGCTATCCAACAGAGCATATGTTATCACTCAACTTCCGTTTTCAACTCCAATTAACTAAATCAACGAAATGATAAGGACAAGATTCAGTTTAGCTTTTGAAGAGACGTCAAAAACCGCATAAAAAGAAGTTATTGAGCACATTAGTTCCTGTGCCAGAAGAATCACGGTATTTTCTCAACCCACTTGACAGAACAGAGCCTGAGCTTTTGAATATGAAAACCAAGCCATGATTATTGCATCGAAGCAATTTCTCAAAGAACTAGAACTACCCCAGATTTTTATTGAGCCTTCTATAATGACTGCCTTGTTATGCATGTGTCTACGACAGATGATACAATTGTCATTTCATGTCAAGTGGCCTGAATACTATAAGGATTTTTTTTGCAAAAAATAGAATTTTAGCGTAAAAATATTTTCCGAGTAAGTAGTGCAAAACTGAACTTGGCCGTTTGCATTGTGTAAATGTCAGTTTGAGTTTACTCTTTAAAGAAGAAACATTTTTCATAATTATTTGGTTCTTCAGTTTTTAAGCATTTCGTCGCATTATTCTTGTTCTTGCTCTGCTTTGACTTTTAAAGATTCTATAAACTTTCTAGAGAGAAAACGAAGTTGGCCATTACCAGTTTTCCCAGAGGTGAGGTGGTGGTGCAGTCGGGGTCGATTTCTGATCAAGAAATTTATTATTATTATTATCTTATATTCCTTGTCATTATTTTGTCGACGACACATATCCCAAGTGATTCGCCCAACTTGACCCCATATCAAGTTCAATCTTTTTATTAATTTTTTTTTGCGAAAGTTGAACGAAAGTTTGATCTGAAAGTTTTCTAGTTTTTTAGGTGTACCAAGTTAGCATTTAAACAAAAGTGATATTTATTATCTGATCGAGTGGAAAAATATGGCATGAGTAGAAAACTGTCTTTCTCTTTTTGAAAGACTATAGCACTCGTGGACCCATTTTATGCTTGGTTCAATCAAGAGAAGAAAGTTTTTTGTTCACGCGACACTCTAAAAAAATTCAGGATTTCATATCACAAGAATTAGGTAAATAAATATATGTAGCGCATTTCAAGATCTTTTTTTTGCAAGTGACAATTTATAATAATGAGACTGGCTGTGTGAGTGAGAGTATTTGGTTGGCAAGAGCAAAAGCTTGCAAGCAGGCACACTTTTTTTTATAAATGCAATGCCATCACGAATTGCATCGAACTAATTGTGATGATGCTTAAAGGAGGCATTTTTTCTCGCTGCACTATTTTTTCAAAAGTTGACTTGATAAATAAGAGGAGAGCATTAAAACTTTCCACTTTTAAAAAATAAGTCACTTCAGAGTTTCTCCTATTTAAACTATCTATTTTTCTGCTGCACCATTGTAAAGGTAATGGTGGCATCATGTCTCTTTCGAAAAAGGGATAGTGGCGACGAATATTTCATTTGCTCAGAGCCAAGAAACTTATGCCACATGCCAGCAGCGTTGCATTGTTGAACGAAATGCTATGCTGCAGTGGCAGGTAGAAGAGGTATGGTGTCGCTTCTCATAACATAATCCACACATCATCGAAAAAATTGAAGTACCTATTTCAGGTATTAAATGTGAGGATGCATTATTTAGGTTATAAATTTTTAAATGGTTAAAGAAAGTTGACGCTTTGGCTATTGAATTTTAAGCTAAGTTTATCATTTATATGCATGCAAAACAATATCAAGGGATTTATGATGATAAGGAATTCAAAAACGAAACTCGTTGGCGGTAAAAATATACTAATGCGAATTGAAGCACGATGTGAATAAGCTGTCGATACACTTTTCCGATAAAGCTTTGCTTGAGATGTTGATAACATGAGATGTGACAATGTGAACAGCAAAATGCAATAGGAAGGCAACCCCTCGAAAAAAAGATCATGATGCCTTACCTATTTCAAGAAACACGTTCACGATCAAGCTCAAGTTTGTTGAAAGTGCAGCTTCTTTTGCAGAATGTTTTGGCGTTGATATATTTTTTTATTGCAAAAAATGCAATGATTGTAATGCTTAGGTCTCCCCTTTTGCAGATATCAGTCAGTCATATCGTTTTGTACTTTTACTGATTGTGGTAGTCGGCCAACAATGCAGCAGCAACACTAGCACCAGCAGCAGTGCAAAAAAGATTTCTATTTTGTGAAGGAAGGGGGAATGAGATTGGGGAGAGATTTCAAAAAAATGACTTATATTGAGATTGAGAATGATATTTTTTATGCCATAAGATTCTTTTTAAAGTGGATGAAAGTATATAGATGAAAAATTATAAGAATACACGCCACATAAGATTCCATTATAGATCTCATCATCATCTCATCATTGTTCTGGTGAGAATCTCATAGCTTCTTTAAAAGCCTTGAGCACAAAAAGTCGCATGTGCTTTTTCGCATTTCAAATGAAAAGCCCAACCTGCTTCATTTTTCCTTCAGTTCAGCAAGCTTTTTCTTGCTATAGTGCTACACAGCTCATGTTGCAACTTTGCAACTTTTTATGTTTGTTTCGATAAGCATGCAAACATGCGCGTCCTTTTTCTCCCTGTTTGATAGTGATGATGATGTTGATGAAGATACTCATGATGATAAAGTATATTACGTTCGTAAAGTGTGAGTGCATGCATCGTTGCTTGAAATGAAATGTGTATGCTGAATTGAATGCTGACTTACGTACTTTTTTTGACAGGTTCTACATACTTACTAATAGCGAAAAAGCCGACGGTCACTATTTAAGAGAGTGAGCCGTGGAAAATGTTGCCCATTCCAGCTCCGCTAATTGGCTTGGCTAGTGCTAAACCTCCGAAGAAGAAGAACAACAACAATTGTTGCAACAATACTATTAAGACAAGCAGCAGCACCAGTGGCGATTGCTACTTCAGCCCTCATCGCAAATTCTTTGTGCCTTTGATTTATCTCGGTGGCTCGGCAAGTCTTTGTTACTTGTTTTTGTTCGCGTTGATTATCGACAACGAGAAAGCGCATCATCACCACCACATTCTTCGGCGTCCATTCGGACTCTTACAGTTAGCTCTGCGGGGGAACAACAACAGTGAAAAGCATTTGTTTGATTTTAGTGGCTTTTCTCGAGGAAGCTCGACAAGTGAGTTGAATAAAAGAAATCGAAAGGAGAAGACGAAAAGTAGAAAGGAAAAACTTTCCTCTTCAATTACAACCGCTCGACCCGAATTTCATCGGAAGACTTTATACTCCCTCCGAAGATCGGAGAGACCGAGGACGGGAAGAAGTCGAAATGGAACCAGGAGAAGTGATCCCACCAAAATTTGGTCTGGTCATCAAGACCTAGATCAAATTCTTCGTTTTTCTGTAACATCGCAAACCCAAAATGAGCTGCGAAGTAAGCGCTCCTTCCCTTCGGAGGAGACTTACATCTACCCCTGGATTGAGGATGCACAATGCAAAAAATTCAAAGTTCAATTCGCCAAACGGAATACTTTCAAACCACGGTAAGGACCTAAATCTAAAAGCAAATGACAAAAATGAGACTAGATATGAACTGGTTTTAAAAAACAAATATCGTTCTCATCTTCTTGAGAAAAATGGACTAGAAAACTTTTACTTTTGTAGGCATTCTGCAATTTTCGTTATAAAACCAACTTTAAAACTGCTTTTCTTTTTCATCTCTATTGACCATGTAAGCCAATGATTACAATTGGTTTTGAAAAAACATCATTATTTCAATTTTCAGAGCATTGGTAAGCTTTCCCGGCTCAGGCAACACATGGATTCGGTTTTTGATTGAAAGGGCGAGCGGCTATTTCACCGGCAGCGTGTACAATGACAAAAGCATATACGAGTCTGGTCTGCTGGGCGAGCTCAGGAAACCCAACGATGGCACAACAATAGTTCAAAAAACACATCACAGGACCGTAGGAGTAAATAGAGTCTATCATGCTAAGGAGACAGAGTGGGTATTCGGCTATCGTGGGATCCTCATCATCCGAAATCCCTTTGATGCTCTGGTTTCTTATTGGAACTATGTCAATACTTTAGGCAAAGACCGCCACACGGGAGTTGCGAGCGAAAGTGATTTTAAAAGTAGAAGTAAGTTTCTATTTCCATTTTCACAAGTTAAATATAATATTACATATGAGGGGAAGGGGTAAAACGTAGAAACTTTTTGCTGGACAGGGCTGGACAAGGAAAATCAATCTATCTGTAAACATGAATCACTTTCATGGCTTCACTAATTCACTTTCCTCAAGCAAAGTCCTCGTTTTTTCAATTCGATGTATTATCTTGCATGCATTTCAATTGATATTAAATAGGCCTTCAAAAAGTCAAATTAGGTATCTCATTTTCGGGAAAGTATAATGTTGATGCTGATCATCATCAACATTTGGCATGTGTATGTCATCTATACTCTGAACTCTCATCTCATCTCCTGGAATGTAATATTACACTTTTCTCCTGAAAATATATCCACGTTTCATTTCACTCTATCGAATTGAAAAAAAGAGAATCTAAAGCAGGCAAAAAGTACTACTACTTCTGCGTGATGTGAAATTGAAATACAATGAAATGAGCTGCGAATGTGAAATTACGCATTCTGTGACCAGCTTAGTAATTAGTCGCCGTCTTATTGTCGCATGGGAAAACAATTCTTATTAAGTCCCGGAAGAGATGATAAGAGGCACATGCATTACTTAAGTTCATATGACTTTAGGAAGTATACTTAACAAGTTTTGTTTTCCTCCTTGTGTTTCGCAGAATGGATAAATTTCGTCCTCACAAAAATCCAGCTATGGACATCTTTAATTACTTCTTGGCTAAAAAATTCTTCGGATTACTTGATCATTTTTTACGAAGACATTAGAAAGAATCCTCGTGTGGAGTTGATTCGCATTCTCAAGTATTTGAACCAAACAGTCGACACGGCAAGATTGGATTGTCTTATGAAACCAAAGCATTTAGAAGGACCATTTCACCGGGCTCATCCAGAAGAAGAGAAGAAGACATTACGAGAAGAGGTCCCATTATCAGACTCAACCACTATCATCATCACTACTCATCCAAGTAGTTCCACTGGCTCGCTACAAGAGAAAAAGTGGAAAATGTCACCGTACAATAAAAATAATCTCATCCGTCGAAATGATGAGCAAACAACTCTATCACTTCTAAATTCCAAACAGTCTCCGCACCAGCATCCTCAATCGCCCTCCTCCTCATCATCATCCTCACTATCATCTCTACCGCCTTCTCAAAGAGCAGTAACAGCAGCAGCAGAAGAACTTGACGGAGGAAAAAAAGACCTGTTTTCACTTTCATCCTTATCATCACCGCTCAAAATGATTTCCTCTACTTCCTCTCTACAACAACTACATCATCATGAGCAGAATCAGGATAGTAGTAGAACGACGACGAGAAGCAATGACAATCTTGGCAATAATAATAATAGTAATAATGGTCCAAACAACAGTTCAATTCTGCGGCTTGATCTCATCATTCAAGACAATATTGACCAAATCAATCGTTTCTTCCAGCAGAAAAGCATTCCTTTCCAACTTTTTTATTCTCCTCGACCGAGCACGATGTCGTATTTTCTTCCTACTTACAATCCATCCACTTTTCCTTTATCATTTCCCTCCACTTGAATTCAGGTAGAAATATGTACTCTTTTTCCACTTTGTGGGCAGAAAGCTACTGGCGTGTCACATCCACATCATCATAATATCATTCTATATATTATTTGAAAAAAGACAATGACTGACTATATAGTAAAAAAAACAATTAGGAAATTTTATTTCTGACAATGGAAAGGCTCGTAATATGTACAAAGGAAACACGCGTAGAAACATCGCCAATTTCAATAGCAGCTCCAATACACACATATAGTAAACCAAAAAATACAATAATATGGATTTTTTTCTCTCTCCCTTTTGTTCTTCCTGAGACAATTTGATGTAATGATAGTAATGATTGCGCTAGTATTTTAATTTTATTTGTCGGATTTATAAACTTCTGGGATTGTACAAAAAGAAAGAGATGGTCATGCATCGATGAATTGTCCCATTCTTCAAATTTTTTTCGTAGGATTGTATTCTCTAGACGTAGTAATATTGATCACAGAACTGAGTATATTTTATTTGTTCATAACTATATGTAAGATTGGTCCAGACATCAAATGCCTGGTTATATTATTCCTAATATTATAAATAATATTATGATGCTACTACATACGTACGTAATAAATATTCATTTGCGTTACGCCAATTTGCTAATGCGCTCGATTCTATAAAATCATCTTTCAAATTCCTGGAGCGTTTAAATAAACATTTTCGAGTTTGGAGTTGTGTGGGGTCTACTCTGAAAATCAATGTTTTGCAAATGCAAATGGTATTTGCATGTTTTGTAACGTCATCAAACCTGTAACTTTATACGATAAATTAATTAAGACCATGTAATATATTTTACTTAACGGAGTGCCTTGGTTGAGGCCGCGACATTCAAAAGCAGTATTTGCACTACTATTGAGGTTTTACTTTAAATCAGCAATTAAATAATATCTATTTGAGATCTTGATCATGAATTTGTACTCAAATCAAAACAAAATGCTTATCCGACAGAACTCTCAAAACAACAATTTGAACAAGACGATTTAAAGTATAAAAAGATCAATCCATATTGGATCAGAGATGAATCTGGAGAAAGAATAAAATTGTGAGCTTGAATGCTTGTAAAAATTCAACTTGAGAATTTTAAAATGTTTCTAATTCTTAAAATTTTGAATGGATTCTTCTACCGAACTTTCTCACGAACTTAGATATTATGTAGCAGGTTCTTTGTTGCACCTGACAAACAGCAAATATTACATTGTTGGCTAACCGTTATCTTCACCATAAAAAGTATCCGATTTCGTTACATATAATTGATTATGTTCTTGAGTATGGGCAATAAGATAAGTACAATGAAAATCCGGGAACGGATGAGCACCTAGAAAATGCTACATTACCTGCTATCACTGTTGTGGATCCATAGGAAATGGTTAATTTACTGTCTTGATTCCATAATGCATACATACACCCTCCGATTTTTTCAAGTATCAAATTAGCCCATGTTGTGCTTGTATCAGTTTTCATTCTTTTCATTGGGAATGCTTTCTTTGTGCTTTAATCAATTCCCTCTTATGGAGTCATCAAAATCTTCACTTGATGTTCAATGGTGCAATACATTTTTTTCTTCGATTGAATTTTTTCCATAGGTTTGAGTAAGTTCTGTTATTTCATTGTTTGAACAATAAGATAAAACAGTGGCTATTCATTTCGATTTGCCTACCTATGTTTATGCGTAGGGTTATTGGGTGGGTCATGAATAGAACTTGTGTTATTGTGTACGATCATCCTTTTATTGATGTTTATATCGTAAAAAAAGTACAAATCCTGGAAACCTAACACCAAAGCCGAAATTCACACGCACTTGAGTTACCAAAAAAGAAATAATCTATCTCTGGCTCTGTAATAAGTTATAACATACGCATTGTTCGGTGATCGAGAATGGGATAAATTATTTTAAGCTCAAAAATGCGTGTAAAAATCCGCTTTCCTGTGGCCGGTATCCTTTATCGGCTTTCTTGTAAACCAGAAAATTCTTAATTTTTTAAACCTTTTACTTTTATAATTTTAAGAAATCCGGTCCTTTCTTTACATTTTTCGATGATTTTTTTAAACGAAGCAATTTTCCGAAAGATTTAACCGGAGACTTGCATCATGTCCGATTTTTGTACCAAACTTTTGAAAGGATGCCACAAGCAAAATATACCAACTTCTAGATTGTAAAAATGCTTGGTAAAGAAGGATCCGACAACTTAGTGTTTCCAAATAACAGTTGTGAAGCATTAAAACAGCTAAATAAATTAATTACATAATATGAATTTATCATTTAGCTTTTCATTACCATTCTGACCAGATATTTATTGATTGTTGGATAACTGGTGAAACAAAAGCGCTTCTAAAATCAAGAAATAGCTGCCTCAAGTACTTATTAGTTCTACTATTCGCCTTTTGTTTTCCTAAAATTGTTTCCATTCAATTCCCTTTTCAATTATTGCTATTCCTAGCCCCTCTCGACCCTTCAGATTTGCCTTTGTCCAACTTTTATTCAGGTGGGTAATGTTATAGCAGAGGGTATCCAACTAACTAAATACGGCACAAAAGCAGCTCTCAACATTCAGCAACTAGCTTTATACTTGTTTGGACACAAAAGTACATGTTCAGCTTTTCACTCTTTCCTTTTATTCCATTTTTCCTTTTAGGTATTTTTATCCTTCCCTGAATTAT
>JAHZNI010000128.1:0-17304 GCA_027744415.1 Seira ritae
ATAGCACCAGCCTCCCATTGCACTGCATTGGGTGCGTGGTTGATTTACACACATTTTTGGCAATTATCTCTCTTTACTACTTTTTTTATGAACCACTTTACTCTCCAAAGCGTAATAATGCAATCATTCCAGAACGGATTCTTCTTCACTTTTTTATCAATTTCATTTTTGTGAGTAATGAAAACGTGTTTGCTATTATAACGCAGTCGTATTATATTTGTCATCAGCAGCATAGTTCACCGCTAACATGATTGTTACATGATACTATGCTGCACTGCACGCGTGCGTCTTTTCCCTCCTCCTCATATTTATACCCACATCACGTAGTCAAATATGGAGTAAAAAATTAAATATAGCGCTTATAAAAAGTGATGAGTTCGGTGGAGGATGATGTGATGATGCAACTTAAGTTCGAAAAAACTTACCCAATTATTTTTTTATTGTCTTATGAATTCAGATCATCCCTTCTTGCTCGTTCGTGATATTCATGGACTTAGGAAAAAACTTCATCCTTATTCCATGCACGCAAAAAGTGTAGTGTGACAAAAAAGTTGCAAAACACATATTTATTTATTTTTCTTTGAGCGACCAATCTGCATAAAAATTTATAATACTCGCATTCTTCACATCTATCTTAATCTTGACCAGACTGTACTATTATATCTCTGTCTTAGGCAGCGTATCGAAATAGCTAATGATGTTTTATGGTGTAAGCTCTTTTAATCAGTTTGGCAAATAAGATTTGTCTACTCTCCTCCTGTCTCAGTAGAAATAGTAGAGGACGCTAAAAGCTAATTTTTTTACAGCGTGCTAAAAAATCATCTCTAGAGAAAAGCGACAAAAAATGGTACCCGGAAGTTTGAGCATGTAGTAGTAAGAAGCTGCATCATCGCGCATCGAAATGATCAAATTGTAGCTCATCTATCCAACCGAGAGGGGCAAAAACTAGTCTTTTGCTTTTCTCAGCAACTATGCATGCTTTTATCTCCGCCGTGGTTTTATCAGTTTGACCGGCTTGATTACATGTATATTACATTACATCAAGTTTTACACGTTTTTCTTTGTGTACTCCAAATCTAATCTAAATCCAATCCACCTACCTCCCATTGACATTCAATCAGGTATGTATTGGTCATTGAAATTGAATTTCAGATTTTTATGCCGTCATCACCTACTCGATCAGAGAGAGGGAGAGAGAGACGAGCACTTGAATGGAGATGGAGTGGTTGCCCCAATAATGTGAACAATTCGAAGAGGTGTTCCAATGATTCCTACCCGCATTCAAATTACTCTAATGAATCGTAATTAGATGGCCATGCAATTATTACGATGCTTTTATTACCAATGCTAAAATATGCTGATGATTCAATCGGATTGGAAAATTATTATGTTGATTTTTTTCTGTGAGGAATGTTGTTCCTTGCATACCGACTAAATCCACTCTCGCTTCTTGAAATAATCTGCTTAAAAGTGAGCATGTGCCATCAAATACCAGTCAATTAAAAAGTAGTAGAAAACTTGATTTGTCTCTGGCATGGCTCAGTGTGAGCTTAGCAAACCAGCAAATTGTTGAAAAACATGATAGTAGGTATCATGGTTTTGAGACAGAAAAATTGGGATGTTGTTGTAATCTGAGAAGCAAAAAATAAAAGTATTTATTTGTATAAGCCTGAGCCTGACTAGACCAAAGGGTCGCATCAAATGACCACGCTCGTGCGATGATGATCCATAAAAACATGAATTCCAAATTCCAACTGAACAATGTCGTATCACATTCTACTACCAATACCAATATGCGCATTTGGAATATGAAATCTAGCCCTGAGTAGGCAATTTGAATGTAGGACTTAGCTCCAATTTTTAAATGACACTTGACCAACAAGTTGATCAACTCATCTCATGAACATGTGCCTAATTTGTTTGGTTTGGAAAGCACACAGTGTAAGTTTAGAATTTAAATATTGGATGACACTCCCTAGTTTTTCATGGGGGTTATAGCAAGTTCTGCTAAAGAATTTTGACAGAGAGCCTTAATAGCACTGGTAGAATTATTAATATTAATAGCTATACCTGAAAGTTATAAAGGAGGAGAACTGCTCTTAAAAATAGACTAAATGTACATACAACGCTGCGCCTGCATGACATGATTGGTCGCGCGCGATGTGATGATGGCTTGATCAAACTGAAAAGAAGTCTTTCAAAAGCCTTTGACAACGAAGGTAGCTACCATATTGAGCAGCCTAGGGGTGGTGTATGTAATTAATTGTGCATGAAAAGTAGGGTGTCACATTGAATCAAAGTTTGCTTGAGACGATGTGTCAGGTACACAAGTTTTCGACATCCAGAGAACTCAAATTGCTTACA
Organism: Seira ritae; assembly: GCA_027744415.1. Classification (NCBI taxonomy): domain Eukaryota; kingdom Metazoa; phylum Arthropoda; class Collembola; order Entomobryomorpha; family Entomobryidae; genus Seira; species Seira ritae. The sequence continues at coordinate 2,365 of JAHZNI010000128.1, forward strand.
CGTTCAGTCAGATTGAGATTGAGAAGCTCTTGCAATTCTTAATTCGCATTCTACGACTACGACCTACGATACTACATTTACGCAATATTCTTTGCATATTTTGGATTTGCATACTCTACTCTCTACTCTACAAGAAAAGTGAGCTCATAATTCAGTTATTTTCGAAGTTGGTGTGGTGAAGTATTTACAAGGCAAGAAATCATACACTTTAGTTGCCACATTATAGTATATGTATATGATCGCTGGATTTTTATTGATGCAAATATTTGCAATCTCTCCTTTGTTATTCTTATTATATTTTGGACAGTGGTGGGATTGGGATGCATTGCAGTTGTTGTAACGAACACATTAGCACACGCGTTAATAATGTGTGCGTATCTTCAATGCAAACTGCAATTGCAATGTCAAGGTCGTCATTGTTGTATCGAAATGCTTTCAAGGCTTGGCAGAAAAAAGGCAGAGCGAAAGGAAAACTGCAGAAGGAAATGAAATGAATTGTCAATACAGGTAACCTGAGAGAGAGCCTGAAGCAAAAGATGAAGTAATAGTAATGATGGGAGCAATAATAATAAATTGAGGCGATAATCCATGCATAAAATACGTATCTAGTATGCACAATGCAAAGAAAACAACAATAGTTTTTGGAACCGAATCAATCGTCGTTCTACATACATATTACGATACAACTCATTACATAATTCATTTCTATTCCAGCCAGGTTCCACGTGGGCATCTTTTTGTAGATTTTTTCCTAAACGAATTCCTCGTTCTCCAAAAAATGCAGGAATTAAGTAATTCTGTTCATGAATTGTTCGGATAAAGAAGTCGACTTTCAGGCATAAAATTATACGAAATAAATTATTGTTTTGGCAGAAAGACGGCACCTGCGCCACGCAGATTAGAACAGCAGGAGGACAAATTCCTAAAAACTTGAACTTTTTTGAGTGATATATGAGCTGAGTTTACTTGGAATGTCCTATTGTTTACTGCAGAAGTAGTAAAGTAAAATGATCACATATTATGCAGTCGCAGTCGTAGACAATTTTCATTTTTAATAGATCGCACAGGTCAGATATAAATGATCAAATGAGCCCAGACAAAAATAATGAGTTCCTTCTTATCCCACATCATTTTTGTCTCACTTCTCCTTCTCAGGGAAATCATTGAATGTTCATTAGTTGCAGGTAGTTGCAACGTGAATGACAGAAAAATTGGTATGTTTTTGATTTTACCTTGCAAATAATGACGATTATGCTAGAAGTAAAATTGCATAATCAAGCTAGACTACGTGCAAAGTGTCAATTACTGATACATTTCAGAGGGCTTCTCTTCAGGCGTAAAAAAATTTGTGAAAAAGGCAGCTTGCCCAGTGTGCAAGTCAGGTCCTTTTTACAAAATCGAAACAAGGAAGGAGTAAGAATGACTGCTGTGGCATTGACAGGGCCACTAACCAATGGACTGTTTTGGCTTTGGTCAAATTGTATTCTCTATGAAAAAAATCGTTTTTATCAACCTAAATGCTTTCATGAATTATGCCCTTGAACTTCATTTCTCAGAGATTCATTAATCGTGAGGAACTCCCAAGTTTAAGAGGAATGTAATATTTTGTAATAGTCTGACGAAGATACCGCTTAAAAGCAAAAGTGAGTATGCATAATTACGGTAATGATCCTTCTGTGATCAAAATGGATCTCATCTTTTTACTTTCAAACTCCTACTGATACTCAATCAGAGTGTAAAAAAGTTGATCTCACTTGATTCGATAATAAATTTTGTCACTTTTTGTTGTGCCTTACGGAGATGCACGAAGAAGCCTTTTGTGCGAACATATGCTAATAAAAAACTATTTCAATTAATCTTTCTTGTAAGATGATGCCCTATTAAAATCCTCAATTTGATTTTATCGCAAAATCGATTTTTTCCAGTGTAATTGACTGTTTTTTTTCTNTCTTTCTTGTAAGATGATGCCCTATTAAAATCCTCAATTTGATTTTATCGCAAAATCGATTTTTTCCAGTGTAATTGACTGTTTTTTTTTTGTTTAAACTTTTTGCGAAAACCTCCTAATGAATGGAAATGGCTATGTGGCTCAAAGCATTTATACTTAGTTTAGTGTTTGGTTATTTTGAAAGCCTAGTTGCATGGAAAAGGTTTCTCAAAAAGATGCAAACATGAAAGGGGTTGTCCAATTTTTATCACTCGAAGGATAATTTTTTCTCCAAAATAAAAAACTTCTTTTCATTAATACGTTCAAAATTGAGTACAGAGACACTTTTTTCATGTTGGGATACCTTTTTTCGCGAACATATAGTTAATGAAGGCATAATATGGTTGCCTAGATATGTATGCTTCAGTTCAATTTATGCAACTTGACTGCTCATTGAGCGACGGCAGTTGGCGATTTTATGAGGAGACGTCAACGCGAAAAATGCTAGTGCTGATTACGAGTGCGTGTTACGGTCAAGTCCATGCAATCAAATCGTCACGTCTAATCAGGGTTGAGGAGAGTTGAAAAGTGATCCTCCAGTAGAGTTGGTAAAATGCGAGTACCTAAATTTTACAGGCTACCTACTTACAATTGTTTACTCATTGTTACATCACTACACCTTTAGCTATTACAATGAATATGATAAATCTGTACTATCAATGAAGGGCTTAAGTCAAAAGATATATTCATTTATAGATGATTTTCGAAATCATCTTAAAATACCTCCCTCTAGAAACAGGAATTCATTGCTAATTGCTGCAACTTCAAGTACATAGTGCATGGCTAGTTTCATTTATCCATGAGGATCTTTGATTAGCCCAAAATGTAAAGGACGAACTGATTTTGACGAATTGCTTGGTGGAACAAAATTTAACTGCCACGAGCTGAATAAAATTGATGTGCAGTTTCTTGATACATAAAACAAAATAGGTATTATGCACAAAATCCTCCTGGCAATCCTTTAACTCATTTTTTGAAAACTTTCCTATAACTTATGTGTTTGAATTATTGCATAACGCACGTATGATAAAGTGTAAGATTCTCATCATAAAACTTACTCTCAAGGAAAGTATTCAGTGCTTCAACTCGATCATACACACAGGGAAATCATTAAAACGTAAATAAGTCGAGCGAATAGGGATTCATTTTGACATAATATTTTTCAATAACCTGTCCTCGTCAAAATCCAGCTCTTCCATCATATTTTTTCAAAAATTGAATGATTTAGAGCTAGAGCGATTATCACTTATCACGAAAATGAATTGAATTAAGTACTCACGTATTACATATACGTACGCAAAGCAAATGTGTTGAAATGAAAAGGACATTCTCATCATAAAACTTACTCTCAAGGAAAGTATTCAGTGCTTCAACTCGATCATACACAGGAAAATCATTTAAACGTAAGTCGAGCGAATAGGGATTCATTTTGACATAATATTTTTCAATAATCTGTCCTCGTCAACATCAACCTCTTGCATAATATTTTTTCAAAAATTGAATGATTTAGAGCTAGAGCGATTATCACGAAAATGAATTGAATTAAGTACTCACGTATTACATATACGTACGCAAAGCAAATGTGTTGAAATGAAAAGGACAGTGGAAAAGTTCTGGAAGGGCATTCCTCTGAAAAAATGTTAATTGAAATATGCACGAGGAAGATAAAGGGCGCGTCTTCCACTAAAGTCAATGTGACGCGAGTTCCACGCACCACGATTATTAAATACATAATATCCTTTATGAATATGATATAATATATGAATTTGTGATTTTTGCAAATAGAAATGGAGAAACAAGCTACTTGATTCCATACATTCGCTTTCGCACACACTCTCACAGCGCGAGCGCGCATATTGCTATACACAGCTCGTATATTTTGTTATGACAAGGGAGGCAGAGAAAAAACAATGGTGAACAATGTGTTTATGATATTTTATTGTAATGAACGTAGGTATTTTGTCCTCTTTTTAGTTTCGCATTACACCATCATAAGCAATAGAGAAACATTAAGGTTTACAGACCTTGTGTGTCATTGAAGCCCTTCATATCCATCAAAACAACGTTGTAAACACCTAAGAAAAGAGGAAAAATTTCATTTGTAGGCTCATCATTTTTTCTTTCAACATCCCATTCCAATTCATTCAGTACCGCCGCGCGCGCTCGGCTCAAAATTTTTACCGTTTTCATGTACAGGAGAATAATTTTTTTTTGGAATATTCATGCATATTTTTCCATAAAAATGTGTTATATGTACTATTACATAACAAGGCTATGTTAGCACCTCCATGATTCGTGTCACGTTCGCTCGCTCACTCGCCTGGAATGCTTTTGAAATTGAATTTTTTTATTGTTCACAATTTATTTTCTTTTTTTAAAATGACAATGACACATCCATGGACTTCCCACGCGACTGTTTTAATCCTCGTCTCAACTCTAATTGCCTACGTAGGAATCGCCGGACTTCACCATCGAGGGTCATCGAATGGATCGTCAAAGGAAGAAAGTGGAGATGGAGAAGAAGAGGAGATGTCTGTGTCGCCTGTGTGGAATGGTATTTTTTCTGGTGGCGTTCCTTGGAGTACTCGTAGCTCTCAGCATGGTTTATACCAGAGGTCAACGCTACTTTGGTTCAGTATAGTATAGTGGAGAGCAAATATTATGCAATAATTGTTTTTTTTGTCTGTATTACGTGTTGTATAATTCAGTATATCTAATTTAAATACCATGTTTTACACAGAAAAAAATAGTATTCGTGTTTGCGTCTCTTTTTTTACTTAATTTCATACGGTATAAGTTGTAAATTAAAAAAAATCTATTGTTATTCCAATGATTTACTCTACTTGATGGCCAAGTCAAAGATGGTTAGTCAAAGGACTTTCTGGGTGTATTATTACCTTTTTAGTGGAATTTTATCTACCATTTTGTACCTGCAATTATATGCTTACAAAAAACCCTAAATATATAGATTTTCTTCTAGTAGGTTCATTAGGAACTATAGCTATAGGCATTAAGGTAAGTAGGTATGGCTAGGAGAATTTATTAATGTGTGAGCATCCAGAAAATTTACATATTATCACAGAAATCATTATGAATTTGCAACACCCACACACTCACAAAATGGTAAACGGATGATGATGAGAGGAGAAAAAAATATTAGCTGGACAACATCTGCAAAATGTGTATGCAGATAAAGCACTGCATCATCGTCGTTCGTGTCTCTGTTAACCATGGAACACACTCGCCACATGCTTCTTGTAGCGTTTTAATTGACCTAATGTCTGCTGCGATTAGCTGCACTAAAGTCATTCCCGACTGATTGACTGTCTGATTATCGCCATTCATCGCATATTATACATATGCTCATCCCTCAGGGAAGAATAAAATTTTGACATTAAAATAGTGGAACCTTGTTCGTTCACCGTACCCAACCTAGCTAGTGCCGAATCCACAATCATCTTTTTTTCATCAAATTCCTTTGCTGTCCTCAGTTCAGTATCATCATTTTATCCATATTCACGTAAAATTATTAAGCAAGTAGGCAAATAAAATTCAGAAAATTATATATCCTGTTATTTTTACCTAAATTTTGCTAAAGACAAGAACGTTTTTACGTAATCAACTTTTCGCATCTCCAAAATCATCCTCCAGCAGACAGTCGGCACCATTGCATGGCCACATGATTGTTCTGTGATTTTTTATAATAAAAAACGTTAATGAATTAATCAGGCAGTATTTTGACTATTTTAGACAGCAGATGGAATGGAACTAGGATTGAAAACGCTTATTGCTACTCCTTATGGTTGAGTGGAGTAGAACCGGAATTACACATTCATTTTCTGGCATTGTATAATATTCCAGAAGAGCAGCTTTGTAGAATGATGTTTGAAATCTTGATAGAATATAATAATTTTTCTTTATTACAAACAGCAATATTGTTATCCAAATCAAATAATATTTTACAAAAAAATGTATGCAGAGACAACGAAAATGTAGTTCAAACAAGCTGGAAGACGGCATTTTTTCCATTCGCAATTATCGTTCTTGACAAAAATTGACAAAAGTTTCTTCCGCTTTTAGGATACAGCAAGTAGCTTTTGTTAGTTTTGCCGTAATTGCGTAATGCGATGAAAATTGAGATTATGCTAGAAGGTCTCAATAAAACAATGTCTACTTCATCAGCTATATATGGTTTTTTCCTCTCAATCCAGCTAGGTAGGTACATATATAGCGTTGTTTTTTCCACGTTTTTATTATGAAATATTATGACATGATTGACGGTCTTCCTAACGATATCAGATAAATTACTGCAGCGATTCTTCCACTTTTAACAAGACTGACCTTTCTTGCATCAAGACAAAAACGATCAATTTTTGCGAGAGATAATGCGTGATTTTTTTACGGAAAATAAAAAAAATTTGCTGACGAAATATGGAAGGAATTTTATTTTTTATTTGACCTTTACCTTGCTGTACCTTGACTTCTAATTTTTTTCCTAGGTATGCATAATCATTTTCTTACTTTCTTACGCAAAATTCTTGTTTGATTCAGCCGAACCAGCTATTTGGCTTCTTGGGATAGATTGACTTGACTTGTATGGTAGGACTTTAAATAAAAGTTAATGTGTATGCTATATAATCACATGCAAAGTACACAACGGTCATTTGATGTACATATTTATATGCACATCGTATCCATTTTCTTCCCATATTTTTTGGCATCTGCAAAACTGAAAGTCCTCTTTATCAGATTCAGTCATTTTTCTCATGGTTGTTTGGTTATGTCATCGTAAATCCTTACTCTAAATTCTGTTGATTCATTTGGTATTGTTCATTATTACTAATTTGCTCTTCTGCAATATGGAAACGGCAAACCTTCCGTAATTTGGAAGACATCGTTCTAAATCTGTCAAGATAACGGCTCATTCAGTTTCCTTTGGGAAAAATGCATGTGATTGTATTGTATTGCAATTTCATTTGCGCTAGTGCAGGTTGGCATTCATGGCAGGAAAGACGGTAGCTTATTTGATGACGGCGAAATGTCTAAGGTCAGAAATTCAGGTTCATTTATAATTCAGTTTAGTTTCTACATTGTAACAAATGCAATGCAATATTCTTCTGATTATTTAAATAGAGTGTTGGATTTGTAGCGTACTGTTCTGATGTAATTAAAATAATTAGTTTTAATGGTAGCAATAAACATTTTAATTTTAATTAAAACATTTAATTGTAAAAAATATTATAAGTACTTGTCCATAAATTACTTACCAATTAAGAAGTCCATAAATAAATGTCCTTCTAGGCTTTATCTATGCTAATGTTAATCATGTAAAATCGGCCAATATTACTATTTCTCAACCAAAAAATGCAATATATTCAGTCCTTTTTTTTGAATCCTCTTTTTGTTTCACCGCAATTAAATTTAAGATTTCAAAAAAGTATTACTTGTACCGGTTACGCGATATATGTAGGGAAGGAGAAGCATAATCGGACATGATTATATTCATAATATGTATGAAAATCCGAATTTTCCTTTCTTCGTTACAATTGTATATGCACTCTTTGTGATACGTTATAGTTTCAACAATTAAAAATCCTTTCCTTTGCAGGAGTCATATTTACTTTGTACTTCTTCTTCTCCGCGTTACTGTTTTTTCGTTTATTATTATGTCGACTTTTCTTATGTATGTAGCTTTAACTGTTTTTGTTGGTTTCGTATTTAATTTTTGATGTAAGTAGTTTCAGTAGATATGTAATACATGTTGCTCTAGGACTCATCATCGTCAGCAAATCTATTCGCCCAAAAGTGATGTGATTCCAAATTTACAGTTGTACTTTTTTGAAAGTTTATACAAAAGTATCGAAATATGTTGTCTGGAAATTGCAATGAAAAAAATAAATCAGCAATGAAATGCTGTTCTTTGTTTGAATACCATTGGTTTTGAATATGATCTTTTGGGTACATATGCATGGTGCAATGACATCAAACATCTTTTGGTTTTCGATGAACATCAGATTAACTACAGGCACGTAACCTAAATATTTATTTTTTGACTGATAGTCGTTCATTACATTTAGGATCAATGATGAAGCCAAATATAGAGAGATGGACTGAGCATCGGATGTTGGACATGTCCACCTTCTCCACTTCAGCTTTCCATAGGAAAATGCTTCATAAATACCTTAGTTCGAAAGTATCAAATGACTTAGGGGCGTCTAAAGCATTTCCAATTATGCGTTACGAAAGTTCATTCAGAAAAAAACAGATGAAGTTCACCATTAATTTTTTACAATTTCTACAGAAAAATTTAGTCAATCCATCCGCCTAAAGTTCATTCATGACAAGTATCTGTCTGCCTAATTATTTCAATCAGATTTTGACTCTTCTAATAATTAACTCTTCTAATAATGATTGTGCAGCTTTAGCATTTTTTTGGGGAATTTAAATATCATAAAATTCTATTTTCTTAATCTTCAAAATGAGGTTGTACGCATTCTTTGCAAAGGTTTTTTCTACCATCCAGCTATTAGCATTTGCATATGGAGCAACTGAAACAGGTAACCTTCATTTAAAATTTAAAAATGGTTTAAATACACTATCGGATTTTCTTTTTTAAACCACGTAAAGATAAAGATAAGATTTTCAAAGGGTAAATACATTGAATTTAGGATGCTCAAAAACATTTTTTCTTACCAACTCAGATATCTCAAGGCTGCGTCAGAACCTTTTGACTGGATATGACCGAAACAGTCGACCTATACAAAATAATCAAGACGCTACTCTGGTGAAAGTGAATTTCATGTTTAAGGGATTTGAATTGGTTAGTATTTACATGAATTAGAGTTTGCCTTGCACTTAATAAGTCTAGTTGTCGAAGTCTCTCTTTGCCCCACAGGATGAACGTACCTCTAGTTTTACAATGTTCGCATGGTCTCTATTGGTAAGATTTTAAAAATGCTGTGCTTGAATGAGATTGTCAGACGTAATTGATTCGAAAGCTGTGATCAGTGTGATCCATACATTTCAAATTGTTTTCCCGATCAGGTTTGGGAGGATCAGCAGATGCAATGGGATCCAAAACAATATGGAAATATCACGCAAATTCATTTCTCAGCTCATGAATTATGGCAGCCTGATCTAACGGTTTACAACAAGTATAAAGACTTTTTATAATTTCATATGGAAATCTCAACATAGCACACAGAAAACGTGATTTTTTATTTAAAATTCTTATTTAGTTTGGATAAAAGTGAGATCGACCATTTTGGAAATACTCGAGTTGTTGTATTCAACACATCTCATGTAGTCTGAGGTTCCTCCCACCAAGTTCCAAGTTGGATGTCAAACGAACTTGAGAAAGTGGCCTTATGATACGCAGAAATGCTTCATCGTTCTCGGATCTTGGGCTCATGATGGTTCAGCAATAGACATTACCATTCCAGCAAATATATCTCGAGTAAATATTCCTTACTTTCTCCACTTTCGAGTACTTTCTCCAAATATCAATAAGCAAATGCAAAATATTTTAGTGCAATGTAAATGGCAATTTTGTTAGATGGACACAACAGATCTGAAACCAAATCGGGAGTGGGATGTAATAGACACGTCTTTTACAAAGAGGGTAAGGTATTTCGCATGCTGTCCAGGCATCCCTTTCCCCGATATTGTCCTTTCCGTTACTTTAGCCAGACGATCTGCGGCTCACACAGCATGCGTTGTCGTTCCTGGATTAGGTAAAATATACACAAAAAATATACAGAACGCATTTCCAAGAAGAATGCAATAATTGCATTAACACTGTAATTTCAGTGATCGCTGCAGCGATTCTATCAGCTTTTTGGCTTCCACCTGGCTCCAGTGAAAGGCTCTCTATTTTACTCATGGCGATTTTGATCAACGTTCTTTACTTGTACAACATTTACAGTGCGATTCCAAACAATGGAGATAACGTGCCGCTAGTTGGTAAGCATAAAAAATCCAATATATTTTTAGATGATGCATTGTTTTCCCACAGTTTAATCTTAATCACTGTTGTTTTTTAAGTTCTATTCTACCGGGACTCATTGATTATGCTGGCGTTCGCATTGGTTTGGACAATTTGTCTGCGCTATTTGGCTGCAACAAAACGAAACTCTCCAGTCCCCTTACCAGGCTTCATCCAGAGTTTCTTGGATAGTGTTCCAGCAAAAATCTTATGCTTAAACCCCAGACCATCGACTGGGGGAAAGCGAGAAGCCTCTGATTCCGGAGATGGAAATGAGCAAGGTGATGGACATCCATTTGGAAGTGGAGTTGATAAAAGCAATCCTTTTCAGGATGACTGGGCTTGGTTGGCTCATTTGCTTGACCGAGTTGCGTTCGTTATTTATTTGATAGTTTACCTCACCTTTTACGTGGCCCTTTTGTAAACCAAAAATGAAAAAAAATAAGTAAATCTTAAACATGCTGGATGCTTGCTTGTCCTCGAATTGTGTGAATTTATAGTATTGTGCCCTTTTGAATGTTTTATAGTATGCAAAATGCTTTTGGGAAAATGAAAATTTTGCTTCAAAGTGATGTACACTAAAGTAGAATGCAACTTCAAAATTATAATCTGGAAGTATTTATATTTATCAATTCAATACAATATTGACTACCATTTTAAAGAACTAAAAAGTGTACATTTTTAAATGCTTTGTCTCATTCAGATTTAAATTCATCAATAATAAACAATTTTTTGGTGATTACTTACGCATATTATTTAACGTGAACAAAATAAATCAATAATTGAATCTACTACACTTTCACGCCACTCTATCACCATCGCCTAGTGTCTCCTGGTTTGCTCCCTTCAGGCAGCTTTTTGGGGTACCTAAATTTGACTTCCGGTTGGATGCCGGAGTATTTACAAGATTTTCATTCAAATTGAATTGAACTCGCTTTGAAGGAGTTTGCAACGTGTTTGGACTGGAGGAAGAGGGTAATAATGGAGAGTTTTCACACTTGATCTGATTACTGCAACCCGGAATATTCAAGTCTTCGTCTTTGGGCTTAGAAAAAGATTGATTTGGAGGAAATCGTTCCCCAGTAATTAAAGAATGAATCTCGGGATTGTCTAAATCAGGTGCTGCAGCAGGATACTGAAGCAGAGAAAGACCACTGGTCGTGGGATGAGTGACTGGAGAGCATAGTAGATTCTGTGATTCAGACTTAACTACGGATGTTGGAAGACTTTTAAGCGAATCGTTATGAAGGCTTAGCCGGCTTTCTGGAGTGTCGGTCTCTGTACTTGGTTTACCTTTCGCAGCGCTCGATTTTTTGGGCGGAGATTGTGATAGCAGTTCCAAATCTTCTAAAGTCAACTCACCTTTCAGTCGAATGTCAACGGTATCTTTGATTTTTGCTGCCATTAATTTTGATTCAGACTTTTCCCAAGCTCTTGATTTTTGTGAATCATCCCGAACCGAGTAAAACGACAAGGAAGCCACTCTGGTGGGCCGATCATTGTAATCTTAAAGAAATAAGGAAAGTGGTAAGAGGATCAGAATTATGACGTTCTGACAAATCCACCAGTGTTGGTAAAAGTCAAGATCTTTTCAATATTACTCACCACTTTTATTAAAAACTTCTGGAGACTCTTGCACTACGCCTGGTTTACCGAGGGTTCCTGGAGTTGATGCAAGCTTACTAGACCTTGACAATCTATCTCCTGGAGTTGCTGGGCTCTCTGGGCATAGAACTTCCGGGTCTAAATATACAGAAGTGCATTGATATTATTTTGGGGGGAAAATGTTTTATGCTAATGAATTCTTAATTTTTTTTACCTCCTGGTGGAGATCCAAACTGCGGTTCAACTGGTGCGTTATTCATGCTATACTGTTTTCTATGTCGAGCTGCCCTGAAGAAGCCTGATGGTGAGCGTCCAGGAGATTTAAACGCTGGCGACTTGGTCAGTCTTGACCGTGAAGAAGACAAAGCAATTAATGTTTTCGAATCTTTCTTATCCTTTTTCTGGACGTCGAAAAGGTTCCTTCTTACTCTTTTTGGACTAACTCTTTCATTACCTACGAAAATTAAAATCAAATAAATTACTCTATTTCATTAGTTCCCTTTTCCGAATACACTTTCATCAGACATTGACATAGGATTACATCACTTACCCCCTCCATTGCCTCTTCTAGACTCCGGCTTATCCGAGTGTGACAGCGACATGTTTGGATTCGAAGTTGCTACCATAATCTGACGTTTTGCTTTCTTAGATCCACTGTATGTCTTTCTACCACCAGAGTTGGGAGCACTAGTTCTAAAAACAATGAACATCAAATAAAATGGCAATTTTCATTTCAAAGGTAGTATGCATCTGATTATTATTTTTTCTAATTTACTCACCTTCTAACCACAGTTGCAGATGGTCGATGACGTTTTGGTTTATGAATATTGAGCTGAGATGCTGAATCCTCGGGATAAAGGTTAGCCGAAGAAGTAGATGAAATTACACTTGAATCGTCGTCTCTTCTGGAGGTAACAGGAATAGGAGATCCTGCGATGGTTAGTTCAAGTGGAATGGGTAGGTTCATCTTTGTGTACAACTCCCGCATGAATCGAGTTCCTTGGATATAACTAAAGATGTTTTCGAAGAAAATAAAAATTAATACTGATTAAAATATAACAAGTGTAATTAAGAAATTCAATCAGCTACTTACTTCGGGAGTAGAATGGTATTGATAAACTTTGCCACTGCCTCCCGGGTCCTGTATGCTCCAATAATCTGGAAAAATCTAAGAATCTCTTCCAACAGAGTTTCTGTAGCGTCCTCATTTGGTGTGACAAAGCACCAAGCAATTTCAACACGAAGAATGATTTGCAATTCAGCCTGACGGAAAGCAAGAACTTTCCGCATTTCATTCTGTCTGTCCCAGGAGGGGGAGGGGGACTCGAGAGCTTCGATGATTTTCTTGTTCAAAGTAGTAAAATCGGAAAGCAGAAGCTCATTTAAAACTTCTTTTGCTGTTATATCTGCTGTAAATCTTTTCCGGATATTTTTCAATAAAGATGGATTTTCGGTTATCTTCCGTGACGCGTAATTCACCAAAGCTTGCGCTAATGGAACCAAGCTTGGTTTATCCTCTCCAAGGACCATGTTAGCAAAACTTTGCAGCGCATTGCTAAATTTTTTGAGCCAGGAAAAGGCGTCCTCTCCTGCATCACCCAGTTCCCCAGCCAAGTGTATATTAAGGCGATGTTTCAACGCGCTGAGTTCCACCTCCTGCTTTTGCAACATACGTCGTGTGTCTAGCCCTTCACTAGATCGTCTTTTATGCTGTTGGGAGGATGAGTTAACTTTAAATTTTTGACTTTGACGCTCTACCGTTGCAAGCATTTTCTGTCCTCTCGTCCCAGAAAGTTTTGGTGCAGGCTCTTGGAAAGTATGGGAACTTTTGTTTAATGCTGGTCTCGACATCGGAACAGCAACAGCGGAACTTGTGGAGACGTCTGGAATATGCTTCTTACGCTTTGCAAACAATCCGTCTTCATTCACCTCATTTACCCAATTTTCAAGTCGTTGCTCTCTCTCACAGAAGGAGTCAACCTCTACTGAATCACGTTCATGGAAGCTATTACGTAGTCGTCTAGAATGACCCGGTATTTGATAATCATCTTCATAGTCGTAATAATCCAATTCCATACGCTTTCGTTTCCTTTCCCTTGCAAGGTCCTTCGCTTTGATGCTCGCCATAGCCTGTCGAGAATATGCTAGATGATCGTCAAGAGTCATTCTGTCACCTCCGCGCTCACGTTGGATTCCAAATGGGCGTAATTTGCCATGAATATTGATAGATGAATCAAGAACGCTAGGGACGCTGCTCTTCATGCTACGATTGATGGAAGACGCGGCATCGAAATTCGGAGAAGTTTTCTGCTTCTCGCCTTTTGATATCTTATCAGCCAACCGTGAAAACTGTAGAGGGAGATTTTCATTTGGCTGAGATGCTAGCTTCAAAGTTGAGCGCAAGTAGTCAATATAAGGGACAAGACCGAATAACTGAGCTGATGACTTCATATTGGAGAATTCCGTGACTGGTATTCGAATGACTTGGCCATTACTTAAGTAAGACACAGTTTTATATATTTGCTTTGGATACTCCCCATTCCAGGATTCCAGGTTAGACACAACAGCATTCTCTGGAGCGGTCCACATGTCGACCAAATTCAGTTGAATTCTACATTCGAAATGAAACCTTCTGGCGAACGCATCAGGCATCAAAATGTTCATGAAAGCCTTGGACGAAATATTAGCTTGAACATCAGCAAAGTCAACGAGTTCATTCTCAGTTCTTGGTACTCGAAAGAAAGCATATACGACGTTCTTCAAGTTTGACGGTGTTTCCTCCACTACAAAGCTCCGGGAGAGGCTAAACTGCTTATTTGACTTCCCAATCTCTGGCCAAGGCAGACTTCCCGTGATGACCTTCATTGCATCAGACACAAACTGGATTGGGGGGTTCTCGAGATGAGACGTGGAAAAACATTCTGAGCTTGTGCTTCCCATTGAGGGATTGAAGCGTTCTTTCACGTGTTTTTCAAAGCTTTGGAATGATTCCTGATCGAAGGGCATGAATGCACGGGCATCTTTGAAGTCAACGTGACGGGAGGAGTCGAAAAACTTGAAACACCACTGAACCCTCCCATATTCATAATCATTTCCGACCCTTGCTTCCTTGTGAAGCGTGGTAAGAACAAACTCAGTTAACCATTCCAGCTCCAGCTGCTCCCCAAAAGGCAAATTCATCGATGACTTCTTGCCAGTTTCATCCCCTCCACCATCTTCAGGGGAATTGAATATTTCTGTGGAAGCCCCTGTGTCATCAGTCACTGTTGAAGGGTCATGTCGTTCGGGTTTAGTCTCCCTGCAAATCCCGTTCACGTCAATCAAAAACACTATACGCACTTCAGGTTGAGTCATGTTGATATTT
>JAHZNI010000129.1:0-17822 GCA_027744415.1 Seira ritae
TATATCCATCTGTCTTTACAGCTTAAAACCGTTATTGTATTGTGGAAGGAATAAAAGGAATACTGTCGGAGTTTTTTCCTTGTTCTTGTGTTGTTCTTTAATTTTTTCCGAGCTTTTTTCTGCGTCTTTTCTTCTCAAAATGCTTTTGGTTTACCTAAAAACTAGTGAAGGAAGTTGTAAGAGAGAGAGAAAAAATGTAATTTTTTTACCTCAACCTAAGAAAAAAAGTGCATACATATAAGAGTGGCAATCGGCATGCCTCCTTCATCCTCTTCCGTTAATAGCATTTCTCGGGAATCATTTCTTTAAAACGCAGTTTGTAATACAAAACACGGCTAAACTTTGAAGAATTAAGAAAAAAAGTAACGAAGAGTAATAGTAGTTGTAGTTTGAATAAGTTCGCTTTGTGCCCTTTATTGTTGGTTTATAAAAAATAGACGTGTCTTACAAAATGCGGTTTCATCCGATGATGCGTACTATTCACGATTAATTATAGTAGAGTAAATAGGGGAAAATAAAAATTCTCGAAGAGGAAGAAAGAAGAGTCTCTGTACACAAAAAAATATTTTTTATGGATGGATGTACTAATACTAAAAAATATAATAGGCTGGCTCACTACTCACTCCTCACAAAAATCTATAGAAAATTGAGATGAATGTAATTCCCTTGAGAGATGCAGCACTAGCACTAGTGTTGCTTCAATGTGTAATATTTTTTTCTTTTGAAAAAAACGAGTGAGTGAGTGACTGACTACTGATAGAGGAATAAAGAGAGAGAGAGAAAGAGTAATAGTCAATCTAAGTGAATGTGGCTGGATGGCAATGGTAATACTTAGCAATAGCGCTATAATATGGTGTAGTAGTGTGGTTGAGGCAAGGAAAGTGGTTCATGATGCCAGAATTAATCTCTTTCTTCCATTTCGTTATTCTACTCCTTTTTTTACTCATTTCTCTCGTACCTTTTTTTTCTTAGAAGAAGAAGAAAGTGGAAGGAAAGAGTAAAAATTGTTTGAGTTTTCAAGGTGTATGAAAAGGACGAGTGTTGTAGCTGTAGCGGTAGCGAAATGAGAGAAAAAAGGTATTTATTCTAGATCAAGCACCAGTATCAAGCAAGACCCCTTTCTCTCTCTCGCTCTCATCTTCTTGCTCCAAAATAATGGAACTTGTGCTTTTGCTTATTGAACGATGAAAAAAAGAATCATTTTCTTCCAAGAGTGGGCTATAATGTCGGCTTACTTTTTTATTATTTTTTCCCTCCTTTAGCAGTTACAGTTACCGCTGCTATTTGGTTTTGGTAGTACACAGTAGAACTACCGCACCACTAGACTCTTGAGATTGGGGATTGGTCTGGTCTGGTCTGAGTAAAAGTAAACTACGATCACAATTATATTTTTTTCGCTTGTAGCTCTAGCTCACCTGAATCCATTCCTTCACGCATGGATTTATCTGTAGACATCAAAGATGTAATTCGATCGAGAAAGAGAGAGAGAGAGAAATAACGCGATGTAGCGAAAAAAGGAAGAAGAAGAAAAAAATAGAAACTGTGTAAAACTTGGAGAGTGGAACGAATAACAAGGAATACTGAAAATAGATTAGACTATTTATATTGCGCGATATTTTATACTAAAGATTACTTAAATGCGTCTCTTGATGTGAGCTCTTATTTGTGGTATTTGGAAAATAGCAAGATTTACAGAGACGATGAAAGTCAGGAAAGCATAATATACATAGCATGTCTAGTGGGCTGGTTGGCCGGGAATGATGGGATGATGCTCAACAATAACTTCATTTTATTGTTGCAGTGCTGCGTGGAACAACGCTTTAAGAGTATAATAATGCTCGCTGAAAAAGTCATTATGATGATAATAGCGTCAGCTGATCCGCATAAAATGATGACATTATCGATAAAACATTTTTTTCTTGAAGCTTTTTTATTTGCAAAAATAATAATGTTTTTAGCGTTTTCCTTTTTGAATTGGATTATTTTGTCGGTGGGGGTGCATTGCCTGATGTTCAAGTTTACCTTTTAAAATTCAGATTTTTTCACGGCAGGAGAATATAGGAAAGTCTACCAATCCTTCAATCAACGTTTTCTATGCTTAAATGTGAATAGCGCAGCGGTGTAGAGTTCTTCTTTGATCGTCTCTGGTTCCCCCATGTGCAAAAAATATCGTTGGAGAAATCTCAACTGATTTTCTGCATTCCACTGCACAGCTTCCGATTTTCTTTTTCTCGTGAGATGCTAAAAGATTCATTATATTGAAACGAGGAGAGTAAAATGCAGATCGGATCGAGGTTCACAGTGATTTAGCCTCGATTTTTTGTGTATCTCTCGTGGAAGCGGCGACGGTAGACTTATTTGAATGGACCAAAGAGGACCATTAGTATTCCTTGTGTATTCTATTCAGAAGAGAGTTTCTTCACAGAACTAATTACTTTTTTTTAGTAATATGGGGAAGAGATTGAGTTCGTAATGAAAATAAGCCATTAAAATTCCTTTTATGTGGTTTGCAAGGTGGAATCAAGCATTTTCGAGAAAAACACTTGGCTTTATTATTTGCTTTTTTGGGTTTACATCACATTTTGAAAGCAGAGAGTGTAGGGAGACTACATACTACATACATACTTCTACCACTACCGAAAGCGTATTTTATAACACTACTTCCATGTTTGCATTGGCCTGGCAGAAGAGAGTAAGTGAGTGAGTGAGCAGTTTGCTTGTACCGCTTTCTCTCTTCTAAGTGACTCCTATTATTAAACAGGGTTGAAAAAGCGTTTGTTTCAAAGGAAAAGGTGAGATAGGATACATATATGTAGATGGTAAACTGCAGTCATGTTTCCCCATGTCGAATATGAAGGAATACCATACGTCAAAAGAGTCATACTAAGATTCAAGGAAAGCATTTTATTAAAAAAAGTTCTATATGGAATATTGTAAAACCTTGGGAGGGTTGAATTGAGCATTTCCTGTGATTTTATAATGGCACCCTTTTTCTATTAATTTCTCGTCGCACGTCATGCCAAGTTTTACCACCATTATACCAACAACCAATGCAATTGTACTGGCTGACACACTTCGTTTTATGACTAGACAAGCGAACAGCATCAAATAATCAAATAAGGTGACGGACATGTACATACATAGGTAGGTACATTTAAAAAAATGGAAAGCTTCTTTTTTGGTCTTGGTCAACGCTTTTCCTTTTCCAGATTCCAGAGGCTGGCATAAAGAGTAAACTTCTCCGAATCTCAAATTCACGTTGAAGACTCCTATCAAGTTTTCCTTTTCTTATTCTTGACATCCTTATTTCATTTTACACATTATTTCCATCTTACTGCACCTGTGGTCTTTCTCTCAAAATCGGTAATAAGAAATGCGGCTGTATCTATGTATGTTTGTTGGTTCTTCATCTCCCTCCCCTCCTCCCAACAGCAAAGCTACATATATACCGACAGGAAGTATCTTTTGTTCTCCAACGCTAAGTCTACCTGCTTCGTTTGACATGCATTGTCATATTTTTCATTTTCTCGGGATTTGCTCACAAAATTGAAACTTTAAATATTGAAGACCACAATTAGGAGAAATAAACAAGGTGGGAATTCTCTGAAATAAAATCCCTTCTGTACACAAAATATTCTCTCCGAAATGTAAAAAGGAACTTATCTCTAGTCTCAGATCTTCATGTCGTGGAGAAGTTAAGTAAGAACACCCATGAAAAAAAGAACGATCAAGATACTCAAGGGCTTTACCATATATCATGATTTTATTTTCCCCGACTTTATGACAAAATACTACATGCATAGCATAGCCCTTTATATTTCCAGGGTGTGCTAGTGCAGTCAGTGCCAGTGCTGTGCTTGTTCTTGTTCACTCACCTGTTGTTACTCGACTACTACATATCTCTCACTTTCTCCCCAAAAAAATAACTAGGAAAATGGATTTCTTTTTTTCTTCGTAAAATTGTTTGAATAGAATAATACTAGAAATTTTCCTTGGAGTAATGTTCTATTATGTCCTAGTCCTATATGTAAGGTTTAAAGTGATTCCACGAGTTTGGTTTTGCGAGCTGAGCTTGAGCTGAGTTGCGATGATATGTATTTTTTTCTTTTCTTTTTTCCTTCTTGCAGGGCATTCAAGTGAATGAACATTACATTATGTATGAGAAAAAGAATATTCCGTGAGTTTCTCAGTTTCCACCCTTGTAGCCGTGTGGAATCTTCGTGTCTCACAGGTCCTCTGTACATATTTCACTCACACGGAAAAAGAAATCTCGCAATCAGATTCTCACTATAGCATAATATGCCTTTTCGTATGACACGTCGTCGTCCTCCACCTCCTCCTCTTCGTGTGTTGTGTGTATATTATTACTTGGCACGGAAAAGTTTTTCTGGGAAGATTTCAAAAAAAAGTAGTGTACTACGCATTCAATTCATACAGAAAATGTGAAGTGCCGGGGCTGCCCTTTTCTATGCCCTAAAGTATGCTTGGTGTTCACCAGGGTAGAATTCTTCTTTTCTCCGAATGAAATGACAAGAAACGAATTCATGTTGTGGAGATTCAGTCATTTGAAAAGGAATTCAAAGCTTTTGGATATAAAAATATTCTCGTTCGTTTCTCCTCTTTTCTCGTAGATACATACGTACGCCCAAGCATTTATTATTATACGGAAGTGCAATACCAATTTTTTTCTATAATATTTCCGCAGTCATCCAGCAGCAGGAGCAGCAACAACTTTTTTTTTGAAAATAATGAAATAGTAAACGTGAATGAACAGTTATATATTTTTTCTTTGGAAGGAAGACAGATTTTACACTAGAGCAGCGATTGTGAATCCTAGTGCGGGTTCGAGTACGGGTTAGCGAGCGGATGTCTTTCTCCTATCTCGCTCCAATTTTTTCCTCCTTCTTACCCTCACTCCATAATAACTGTCTTCTTTCTTCTGCGGCTTCTGCTTCTACTGAAAAAAGCTGAAATAATATATAGAAAAACAGAAATGATATCTGGGTTTGGTGTGGCCCTATAGGCTGATGCTGCTGCTGGTAGCAGCAGAAGTAAAGGTTGGTTGACGTAAGTGGAGCATTAAAGAAAAAAATAATAGCTAGTAGAGTTTAAATCCTTTCTTGAATGCCTTACAATTTTCTCGCATTCAATATCCAGCCACTTTCTCCCCTGTTATTTTTTTTTCTTCCAAGCTGTGCCCGTCGCCTTTCTGTCTCCCGATTCAATTTCATATTTTTTTATCATGCATGCGGAGAATGTATATTTTTTTCTTTAGAGCTTCCCACCACTACCACTTACTATAGTCGAAAGAGAAAATTCAAAATTCTACACGTTCGTTTTGTACGAGTACATCTTAAAATATTCAGAAAAATGATGTATGTTTTTATTTATGGAAGGAGAAATGGTACAAAAGAGCGATTTATTGTATTGAGCTAAAATGCAAGGAAAGGTAAAGGCATTTAAGTTTCATCTTTTCAGTCTTTTAAAAAAAGGCTGCTTAGGTTGATGGCAGGCGAAAGATCGTTTTATTTAACCGCACTGAATTAAGCTATATGGCAGTAACAAGGTCCGGCTTTTTTGTCTTTAAAATTGGGTATTTGCATAACTTGTCTTGGGAAATAATTTTATTATAAATTATGTAAGTCCAAGTAGGAAGTTTCGAGTGCTTTTATTGAAGTTCTTTTGAAAATGTAAAGAAAAAATATTTGGACGTAGCTTAGCAGAAAGTTAAATCCTTGTGAATAATTATTTCTGTATTTATTATTCTTCACGTACATATGTATAAAGTTTGTCAAGTTTTTATAAAATATAAAACAGTTCATATCAAAATAACTATTAAAATTTGTAAATGTTTTTAACTCATTAATAATAGGAGTCATACTGCGTTGATATGATTCTACCAATCCAGTCAGCATAGGGACTGATCTTGGTAAATACTGAATATCGAGTCGGATCACATTTTCTCTCTTTGCCTTCTCCAGTGGAAACGCCCACACTCACTAGTCCCATAAGATACCATTTTGTACCTTTATTATTCATAAACAATTTGATTTAATTTTAAAGTTTATAAAAATTAGTAGGCACTATAATTTCTGCGGAAATATATGAACTTTTTTTTGCCTTACCTAGAATTGAGGTCGATGGGAAAAATATGCCACCGCCACTATCTCCACTGCAAACATTTGTTCCTTTTTCAAACATTTTTGATAAAATATATATATTAGAGTGGTTTGTAATCCCCAAACTTTTCAATTTGCAAGAACGAACATAAATGAAGAACTTACCGTTCCTAAGACCTGCACAAAAAGTTGTAGATTTCGCGAGCGAGGCGCCAAATGAAGTGTCTGAGAAACTCAATGCGCATTCCTTTGACGAAATCACTCTCAACTTGGCCATGTGAAGAATATCAGCCTCGACATTGTTTTCATTTTTACCGAACCCGGCAACCTGTGGATTTGAAAAGAAAAGAATTTTAATGCATTGAAATCGTTTTTCTTCCATCAAAAATTGGGATAATTCTACCGAGTTGAAAAAACATACCGTTCCCATTGAGCCACTAGCCAGAAGCAGCTCTTCAAAAGCTGTGTTTTGCTGTTGGGGATAGCAGATAGGCCTGACATGATATCCGATTGAAACCTGCTCCTTTAAAATTATTATCGCAATGTCGGAATCATAACTATTAGGGTTGTAATCAGGATGCACGATGATTTCCTCCACGGAAAATTTTTGCACATGCTCGTCATCAACTATTCTCTCGTATCGTCCCAAGTCAATCCTGAACATTGATAAGTCTCTAAGCGTAGCTGATCTATCCTTCACGACACAATGAGCCGCGGTCAGTACGACCTTCTTATTGATGAGCGTTCCACCACAGTTATAGTCATACACATTATCCTCATCTATTCTTTCGAAAGAAGAGGGAGGCGTGCCAAGGCCATTGTGATTTGTAGGTGGGCTCTCCATGGGTTATTAGGGGTATCTGTCCAACTATCAATGTCAATAAATTCGAGAATAATTTTATATTCAAATATTAGCAGGTGAAGTCAGAAAAGTGGTTCATGTTGTACTGTACTGGTACCTGGGTTGGAAACGCCGCATTCCAATGTACAGGAAAATAAATCTGCGCTGCCACTCCAAGTGCCATCCGACTTGCATTTTCTGTATAGGGTTTTTAGGTTAGAGGTGGCTTCGTAGTATTTCTGGCATTTATATGTTGCATCACTTCCCTGAAAATTGGAAAAAGGAGATATAGTATTCTTTTTAAGTACCTATTGTTGGGTAGCTGTTAATTACATGCTAATTGTGAAAATTACAATTTCCTGTGGAGTTTCACACTCGTCTTCACTAACTACAAAGGCTGAAGGCTTATGAGGTAAGGGCATCTTTGATATGCACTGTAGCTCGACACCAACGCGTTTAGAAAGCGGTGGACACTTCACACTTTCTCCGCTTGTTCTCCAGTCTATAACTGGCGTTTCGGTGGTCGTTGTCGTTGTAGTAGTAGTAGCGGTAGTTGTGGTGGTGGGGGTAGTTGTTGTAGGGGTTGTTGTGGTCATCGTAGTAGTTCTTGTAGTTGTAGGTCTGGTGGTCGTTGTTGTTCGAATGGTGGTGGTGGTAGTGGTAGTAGGTACCCAGCCTTTGTTGTCTTCTCCAGAAGGACGCTCTGGTTCTCGTTTGTTGTCAAAAACGCTTGGGAAGAGATTACCCCAAACATGATTCGGCTGTTCCTTCTTTCCTGATCCAAACTGCTCTTGAAACTCTTCAATCAACTTTGAATCGTCTAAATCTGTCTCGTAAATGCATGTAATTCCTTTCAGCTCTCCTTTCCAACTTCCATCCTCACAACTCCACCATCGCGTTTCCCCATTTTCATTTTGAAATGGAGGTTTACACCTGAGCATGGCTGTAGTTCCCGAAGGCAAAACATTTCCTATTGAGTGGCAATCCACATCTCTGGCAGAATCTACCGGAGATGCATCTTAATTCGAATTTGGACATGTCTCCCAGTCTAGGAATTACACAACTTGAGTCCTCTTGCGTGACCTCAGTCTCAGCTATTGTTTCCCCTTCCTGCTCTGAATTCGAATTTGAGTAGTAAGGGTCATTGATAATGTCAGCCCACATATTACTGTTTGGTCGCACTATATGATAGGTGGGATGATGGGATGTTGTGCTGTAATGCTGAGTATTCCGATTGCTTGAGAATCTCCAATTGCCAACCGTTAAATCGTCCACCGCCGTTACTGTGGCCACGGTTTCCGCCACCACCACCCCAACCATATCTTGCACCTGAATGTAATATTCCCTATGATTATTATTTACCTTCTACGGTTAAAATATTACAATTTTTAGTTTTTACCTATCACGCCAAAGGGAAAGGAAATTAAAGCAAAGACAATGTTGACTAAATTCATTTTTAACTTCAATTATATAAAACTGTAAACTCAATTACGTTTGAAAGGACATAATTATAACTTTTGTTTAAAATTGTAAAATCAAAAGAAACAGTTTTTGAGACCAATGAGACCATGTTGTGTCTTTAATATTGAAACAACAAAAATTAGCTGTCAAGAAAAGAAATCTCAGACAGATAGCACTGAATTCATTACCAGTTTATGTTAGTTCTTGGCTGTATTCTCGTCCATCGTTCACTTAAGTCCTATTCCCACGTACGTCATTCTTTAAATATAAATAAAGGTGCTAGATGGGTAAATCCGTAGCAATAAAAGCTTCCTTGCATACATTATTTTGAAAACATGCATTTTTACGGTTGACGAGAAGTCGAGGGTTAATTTAATCCTCTGTTCACTCAAAAATGTAAAAAGAGCGATGCTCTGTTAGAGTTAGAATTTAAGTCAGGTAAAGGTAAGGTAGCTGCAAATACATCACATCGTTAATCTCAAGTGATGTTGCTGACTATGACTGACTGACTGACCGGTTAGGTAAAATACCTGGAATAGAGTTGTAGTGTAGTGCTATTTACAAAGGGGCATTTGTTCACTCTACTAAGGTACCTATACAAACTTTTTATAGACTTAAAAATACAAGGGGTAAGGGTACTTGCTATCGGTGCATGAAAAAGATCAGTTTGTTTTAATTGGTCCTCGCTCCACTTCTCCATTGCAAGAGTTTCAATTAGCACGTCATGTCAATGTTCTGTGTTCTCATCACTGCATCATTGATAGTAAATAACACAGCGATAGCGAATGGCTTAATTTGTACCTGCTTCAGTCTTTCTGTATTTTTAATGAATTTTAGTGTCGCAGTTTTCAGTTTACTCTCTGTGATATGAATAGGTAATACGAAGTGTTAGAACTTGTACCTTTATTAAAAACAAATAATTTACGCCAACTTTTTTTCAGATAGAAGCTCTGAAGCAAATTTCATCTGACCATTTTCTTCTTTCAAAAGGCAATTTTCTCCATTTCATGTTATCCTCTATCCTTAATATTTTTATGGTGAAAAGGGCCAGTTTTTCACTTTTGTATTGCAACTTCTCGACTTCTTCCAAAAGGCAATTTTCTCCATTTCATGTTATCCTCTATCCTTAATATTTTTATGGTGAAAAGGGCCAGTTTTTCACTTTTGTATTGCAACTTCTCGTTCCTTTCCAACAAACATGCAATGTGCTATCAACGGAAACGTATCTCTCGTGTAAAGTCCATTATGCATGAAAAAATCATACATACATATTTAAAACCCTGAATACATTATATATGAATAAGTTATCCCTTAAAGGATAAAAAGACGGAGAAAACTCCGTTTTTGATCTACGACCCTTGGAGGACTTGATGCTATTTGCTTGCTGTATTTCCTTTATTCCCTTTTAAATGGCTAGAGTGAATGTTATTATGCTGATCGCCTGCTCTGCTGGACTTCTGCTCCTTGTCCAGTCTAGTTATTTATTTTCAAAATCGGCATTTGGCATTTCCCAAGCTTTATGAGGTGTACGAAGGATTTTCTCTTTCGTCGAGTTATTTTGCATGACTACCTCGTTCACTTTACTAGAGTCAGCTTCAAAATTCATGTAAGCCGTAGAAATAACTTCCATCACACCTGCATTCGCATTCACCTCCGGAAAAAATAAAGCGCTTGTAGTATCCACCACTTTATATTGAATTGAGAGCAATGTGAAAAAATGTACATTTTTTTTCTTCGAGAGAAAAAGAAAAGTGGACTCAGGGCAGCGTACAATATTTTTAGTATTATTTTTATGACAAAAAAAGCTTTTGTAGTGGGAACAATATGGAAGGTTGTGAGTGTGCATAATGCATGTAGCATGAAGGAGAGGAAAGCAAGAGAGAGAAAGTAATGCATAAAGCTGGAAGCTAGTAGCGAAGGAAGATTGGGGTCATGACAGGTTGAGCATAAACATAGGTGAAATTGTGCCATTTTGTGTACAATATGCTTTATCTGTAATATTATATGCGTCCTGAGGGAGTCCCTCACTCTGTCTTTCATATAAAAAAGTTAATGCTTTAAAGGGAATGAACGCAGATGGGATTTCACATGGAAAATTTAGAGATGAGCTCTCTGCAATATACGTCTCTGCTGCCTCTCTTCTCTGCATCCCTTTTCCCTCTTCTTATGACACTAGAGCGCATATAAAAAGGTATGGATGAATTTTTACGATTGCTCAGGCTCAATTCTATCCAGGTTGGAAAATGTTGGAAAGGAAGTAGAAGTAGTTACTTCTACGAGAAGAATTTACTTTTTTTCCTTTTGAAAATTTCCAATTTCACCTGAGCAGCCAGTTTCCCAAGCCAGTATAAAAAACTTTGCTAATAAAAACGGAGAATTAGATTTTCTGCGCTAAATAATGACGTAGTTTTAAATGATAGGGAATGAAAAACGACGGGAAAAGTTTTGCCTTGCATTGCCCCAAACTATGCGATTTATTAGGTATTCTCATTTTTTTGCTCCAAGTTGTTCCAAGAAAAAAAATATCTTTGAATTTGAAAGAAAGAGAGAGGAAAAAAGTCCTCTGGAGCTAGTGATGCTGACCTTTAAGAAAAAAAAGTTGAAAATCAATAGGACTGTGAATTCTTAAGCTTGATTTATTGCTTCTGGCCCGCGTACATGAGAAATAGAGAAGTTCTAAATTTTCTCTTTTTGTGGATGAGTCCATATGCTTGTAAAGTTTTTCATGCAATCAATAGGCTTTCTTTTTTTAGTCAAGGTATAACTCAAAGAAATGGCAATTTTCGGAGGAGAGAACACGCGTAGAACATGGTTTTTTACTGTCTGTTCGTTCCATGTATTACCGCCACGAAAGTCGGTGAAATATCCACCTGCTGATTCTCAAACGAAATGATAGTGATACGATGGGCACGACGAGGACGGCAGGAAGCGTAATTTGAGCTGTGGAGTATGTATACTTATGTACAATAGTGGATGGATACGCGATTCAAAAAATTTTTTTGGCCCATCTGTTGGTAATGTAGTTTGAAGAGTCATAAAAGCAGGCGAGGGGTTTTTCTATTCCCTCCGTAATATTATGTAATCGGAAATGGAGTTTTTTCTCAATCATTCTTCTTCTTCTTCTCTTGAAAATCCTCCCAAACATCATCACATGCACTTGTGAGGATAAAGGAAGTGGAAGCGGATGAAAAATTGAGAATCACACACTTTTCCTCTGTAGTTTAGCCACTAAAAACGATTTCTTGAACAATAGCAATCAACCTCTATTAGCCTTCTACTTATGAACGGCGTAAAAAATCCTTCTTCACTTTTTTTTCACGCACTCCACTCCATACTTACTCGCTCATGAAAAGTATTAGCTGAATGGAGTGGAGTGGAGGGACATTCTGTTGCAATCCTATGGCGACTCCAAAAATAGCGACGTAAGCTGAAGAAAAGAGAAGATGCTCCTTCCTTTCCTAATGCGATGCATACAGAGAATAGGGATGATGATGATGAGATGAGAAATTTTTAGTGTATACAGCTTTGGCTTTAGCCTTTTTTTTTACCCAAGTCAATTCACCGACGACGATGATAATGATGATGATTGCATTTTACTTTTTGTGAAGAACACGATAAGCTTTCAAAGAATGGAATGAATTTATGAGGAAAGGAGAGTGGAAACGGAAATAATTGTGAATTGTCAGGAAATGGTTTTTCGGTCTGTAAATGTGAGTAGGTAGGTGCTCTAGAGTTTCCCCTTGAAATCCTCAACGCTTTTGCTATTAAACTACTACGGTCATTAGCAGCCGCTAAACAACATTTTCTTACGTAAACTGTAAACATGAAAAGGCTTGCCTATCCTCTATCCACCTCTTTTTACTTTTTGTGGCAAAATTGTGGCAAAAGTTACATAAGCAAATTCTCGTAGATTGTAGATGCATTTAAATTGAAAGATTTTCAGTCCTCAGAATTAATCCTAAATGCTCAGTTTTAGCCAAAATCAATTTTCTTGGAAGAAACTAAAAACTCATTTCATTTTCAAGATGAACATGAGTTTATGAAGTCCGGCGGTTTCCTGACTGGGAAAAGTTCTCTTTAAATTACCACCTCGTGTGTGTGAATCTGGAGCTTCTTAACCTTTTCATTTAGTTTCTTATGTTGATGATTCGTGGATATAAATCAAATGTATTTGAGTTGGAGTTTTCGAGAAACAAAAAAAGCGTTTTAGCTTTTAAGATTTGTCAACAAAAATCTAGCCCCCTTCAAGAAATAAGTTTCTCTTTACGAAATGATGAGGAACCAAGCGGGCTATATTTTCTAGAGTCTTAGTTAACTTGATTATCACTTTGTAAAGAAAAAGTTATTTACCTACGACGACAGCATGGTTGAAAATGAATAAGTAGGCGGATATGGTATTCCTGGTTTTTGAAGTTCACTTCAACCTTCTTACCATTCTGCGCCACGCCACGCCAGCAACCACGGCAACTTACTTACAACAGCCAACCGACCCGTTTCTAAAGTAGGTAGTCCAATTTATTCCAGGTGACTAATGTGATACAATAACTTTTTTCAACTCTTTTTTCTCGCCTTTCTATTTCCTTTCATGAGGAAAAAGAAGAAAGTTTTTAGACTTCTCCAGAAACATCATCATCTCTCCCGAAGTTTTTCTTTAATATAACTTTTCTATGCATATTTCTTTTCCTTTTATGAAGCAATTTTAGCAGTTGCCACTTTTTTCATCGTCCCTCATCTTACACTCATGATTCAAGTTTTTAAAATAGTTTTTTTTCTCATCTTCAAATAAAAATGCAAATGACAAAATACCTGTATAATTTATATTTATTTACGTTTTCATCTCCAATCTCTTGAATGGAGTAGCTATTCTAGGAACTTTGAAAAAGGCCGACCGCACCAGTGGCGGCAGGGCGAATAAACTTTTTTCTGCCGCTTTTCTACCAATATTGAAGTGGTTAGTGGTAGAAGTAGGAGTGGGGGTACTTTTTTCGCCTTGAGAGTAGGCATTGCCATTGCCATCGCCACGAATTGTATTGTACACAGGAACAGAGGGTAAAGTAAACAAAAGCGGGAATCGAATTGCTCCATGGCTCTGGCGTTTTTTTCTATGTGCGTCGGTCTCCACTTTTCCAGAGCCACCGCCACTTTTTTCATAAGTCTATGAAAAATGAATGCGTACCACTTCCACCTCTACTTCCAATATGTAGAGTTTTCATAAGATTGAAAACCAAAGGTATATTATTACAAAAAAATAATATATGGTTAAACAGATAGGTAAAACAAACGCTCCCAGTTAGTAGTCATTCTTTTTTTCTCTGGTAAAAGCACGAGGAAAGAAAAAAGTCGGAAAATGTAAACGTTGAAACAATTCTGAGAGTGAACAACCGGAGGACAAGTTTTTGGCATATTATTATTATATTGTTCTTATCTGAGTAGCAAAGTGTAGTATACATTGCGTTTTTTGCACTAACTTCTCGTCCTCGAAAAAGAATAGTTTTTCCCGTGCTTTTAGTAAAAGTGTATTTGCCTAGCTGAACTGGAGACAGTGAGGCGAGAAAAAAGGGGATGATTCTTCTCTTCCTATTTCTAGCGGTGGAGAAGAGAGAGAGAGAGGTGAGATGAAATGGGAAAGATATGGAAAAAGTTGTACACGAGTACGAGTGGCACATCATCTCTCCGTACGCAACCTACAACCTGCCCTTTTTCTCTTTCAGGGCTAATAAAAAATGACGCAGGTGGTTGGGGTTAAAGCTGTGAAAAAGTGTGCACTTGAAGGTGGAGTACCTACATAAGGTATTACTGTGCATGTTCATTACTATTACTACCGGTTCCAATGAGAGAAAAGGTGTAAAAGATTTAGGGAAGTAGTAGATGCCCGTCTATTTTCGAAAAAGTTCAAACCAAACTCGCCACTTTCATCTTCTCTTCTTTCCCCTGTAATTTGTTGGCTTTGTAATCTTCAGTCTTGTATTGACTTGGAAAAGGATTTTTTTTTGCACTAGACTTTCATCTAGACCTCCAGACTGGATTCTCACTGATTCATAGGAACATATATTTCACTTTAGTGAAGAACGTTTAGTTACCTGTCTTTCCTCTTTTATGGGAAAATGAATGATGGATGTCGTGTCGGTCATACGGTCATATAGACGCAGAGGCAAGAGCAGAGCATGAGGGTTGTCTTCAGTTCAGAGTCAAGACTCTCTCATGATGGCTTTTTTCGGTAAACATCCCTTTTTTAACATCCTCTTTCTCCTCGCATGTCTAGCGTAGTACCTGCATGAGGCTTATATTTTCTAATGGGATGCTTACATTTTCACTGGAAACAGTTCCGGAAAAAAGGAAAACACACGTATGTACAACTACATTTGTAATGTACAACAACTAGTGATTCATTCGTCATTCAATTTTTTCCCTCCATCCACTCATCCATACATACATACATTAGAAATGCAGTGAAAGTAGGTACAGGAGTTTTTTCCCCTCAGATAAGTAGTCCATCCGTTCACTTCAATTGTATAACAAACAATGGGAATTTTGTGTCCGCTGCTGAGCACTAGCGCTGTGTTCTGTAGTAGTAAATTTTTAGTGCAACAACACTTCAATTCAATCGAATAGTCGTGTTCCGCTTTTTCACATTCATTTTACAAAAGAGTGGAGAAATAGAAGCGTGGAAAAAAACTTGGCTTTTATCTGTAGTAGCAGTAGTAGTAGTACGTATGCATGCATAGAAAAAAAATTTTTTGTTGCTCTTGCGAACTTTTTCTTTGGAAAAGGAAAGCAAAGCTTTTATCATATCTACCTTGCAACCACCTACCAATCTATGTACTACATATATATATTCATGGATTGTCCATTATGGAGATAGATAGTTTGAAGATGTACATAAAGTGCTTTTGTATATTCAGCATGGATAATGTAAATAAATAGGCAGTGCTTTTGTATTATAGCTCTTCTATTATTCAAAAAGCAGGAGTTGTGTAACTTTACTCAAACTCTCCAACATTACATTATGAATAAAAACCCTCTTGCTTTCACTCACTCTCTCTCTCTCTGTGACGGGATGGGATGGATATGCCAGTTTCTGATGCAATTCAAGAAAATGTCCAACTTTCGTCTTGAAAAATTGCTGGTCATAGTCATGTAAACAGAGAGAGAGGGAGGACGATTTGAAAGCTGGATACAAAAAAATATGTATCTCACAAAACAAAGTGGGATGGACATGGACACACTACTCACTCGGGTAAAGAGAGAGAAAGACCTTTTGCCCAAAGCTCTTTGCCCATTCCATCTATACTGTATCTATTTGCTTTGGCGAAAGCATGAGAAAAAAAGAAAAGAGGAATTTCTAATACAATTGACAGTCTCACCATTTTTTTCTGGGCGAGAGTGTCCCTAGTCCCAACGGCTTCACAGGTAAAAAAAATTGCTCTAGGAGTGTGACTCCATCAGAAAAATGGCCGTCGCTGCTATGCTCGAGGGTGGATTATATATACATATCCATGCATACAATGTATTGAAATGGAAATGGAGCTGCAGATCCACACATCTGTTTGCAATCCAACATCACATCTTCCTAGTTTCATTGGTCAGTACTAGTACATGAAGAGATTTTTTCAGAGAAAAAAATGTAGGCATTTTAGAGTTGATGTCAAATCAGCAACATTTTTCTTGCTTTGTGTGCTGATGTTAAGCTAAGCCCGTAGGATAATGGTACATGTTTTTGTTCTCCATTTCTTTTAATAATGGCGATGAATATGAAATTTCCCTGTTTGAATGTATCACCATTTAAGCTAAATATTTTACCTTGTTTCCCTATTTTCCCTCTGTAAATAGCATCTTTTTTGTGCTTTTTTCCCGAAAAAAGTTGTGTCCCAGGCTCTCTTGTCCGCTATCTTACAGGTGCGGCGGATCAAGATGAACATGTCTAGGAAAAAACTCTTGAACGACATAACCTAAGCTTTAAAAAGCCAAAAAGGATAAAATGAACAAAGTCCTCTCAAAGTTATGAGCCTTTTCTCTTCTCATGTAATACTGGTCCATGTAAAGCAATATGAAATGAATTTTGTGACTGAAATAGAAGTCGAAGCAGAGAAGAAAGACAACAAAATGATGTTTTTGCATAATGCTTTGCATTTTTTTTCTCCAGTAAATAAAAGCAGTGCATGAGGAGAGACAGGTTGAAAATAATCATTAAGTATGCCACTCTTTGAAGGAGAGAGTCCAATTTAGGACTACATAAACCACGAGTTTTTTTAAACAAAAAAAAATTGTGCGCTTTGTATTCCAGTTCCATGATGCCATGGCACTGTTGTAACTGTAGCGTTTGCGGAAGAGAAATGGAATACTTGTTGGAATGGATATTTTAGTTGCCGTGGTTCGTGTTGGCCGTGGGCTTTCCAAAAAAAGTGCTTGTGTTGCATGTATTTGTAGTGGAGAGAACGTGGGAGCGAGAAAGACAAGAATGGCCATACAATAAAAGAAAAATACAGCAATATTACAACAACTACTACTATGAAACACGGAAAATAATGCGGAGTTGGAGAAAAAAAGGAAAATTCAAGTGTCGCTGAATAATTGATGAAATCTCTAATTTGCTACGGCCTTCTTTCTTTTACATTACTTTTTTACAACGAAAAAAATGCTTGTTCTTTTTCTATTGCTGCTGCTTACTTTACTATCGTCTATTATCATGCCTCTGCTCTGGTTCTAGTACTGATGCTTTACTTTTCGAAGAAGGGAAAAAAATAGCTACATTATAAAGCCTTACAAGTTAACTTTTTTGTTTGTACATGTCTTTTGCTCTTTTAGTTTTTTTACTTTGCCCGTTTTCATTTTATGATTACGATAATAATTTTTGTTTCCTACTTTTTTTAGGCCTGGGCGCATTGATAGTTCGGAATGAGAGTGCTCATGTTTTGAAGAAGGAGTATTTCGGTGGAGGAACTGTCAACATTCAGGTCCCCTCTCAGATGTTCCATGTGAAACGGACGAGTTTGTACGAAAGGTAAAAAAATATGTAAAAGTTGAATTATTACGATTATGTATGCTTACATAAGCTGGATGGAGAGACTAATGAATTATACTATGGCTGCTGCTGCTGCTGCTGCTGCATTGCCATACTTTACTTTATTCCCTTGGGGTTTGTTCAAAATAAACATTAATCAAATGATCTTCCAAGAAAATACACGGAACATTTTCTATTTGACCTTTTCCGCCATGCCATACATCTTTCATAATTCACGTTTTCATTCTCATCTCATTAGTCTTGATGAAGTAGCAAGTATGTGTCTCTCCATCATCATCAAGTGTATCTAATATCGCCATCCATTTTCCTTATTCCTCGTAAAAACGGCTCTTTTTTGTATTGTTTTATTTGCTAAAAAAAATGCTGATTTGTTTCTTTT
>JAHZNI010000130.1:0-10385 GCA_027744415.1 Seira ritae
CCTAAATTCACATTGAAACGAAGAGGTACAACACCAAGAAGTCTCTATCTCTTCTCATCTCTTCAAAGAGAAAATTTTTTCCCTGTACATCACATCACATAATGTGTCCTTGGCTAAAATTGCTTTTTAAGAGTACCTATGCATCTAGAGGTGTCTTCGCTACCTTTCGCATCCACTTTTCGATTTCATTACTTTAACTATCGCTCCCACTTCTCATTTCCCAAGTCGAGTTCAGGAAAGGGTGGAAACGTCTAATTAATTTGATCTCTTCGCGAAAAAGGCCTCACGCTTAACATGACGAGAGTAGAGCAAGTACAAGTACATTATACGCACTTTCTCGAATGAAGTGGGAAAATACTAGAAGCATTAAGTACTCGAAATAAAAGGCAGTAGTAGTATTCGCTTCCAACATGAAAAACTGTTGCGATGCAAGAATCAAACAAGGACTGTGCCTGTATTTTACATTTTTTGTATATTTAACATGAACCGATCCGTGGAAAATGAGGAGAAATTTTTTAAGAATCTTTTTTTGCCTCCTCCAATTTTATACATGTTCTTGTCTTAGTCTTCTTGAAAGAAATGTGAGTGGGGAAGTGAGGATTTTAAAGGAATTTTATGATGCCCAAGAGTGTCATGCAATTTCTCATTATCGACAAAAGGACGTGCTCAGCAGAAACACATCGCTTCGCCCCCTTTTAAATGTACGTTAATGTCTCGCCGTAATAAAATGCTGGTGGTAGTGGTAGTATTGTATGTAGGTATCTATGTACATAATCACAATGGACAAGAGAGAGATTCACTCACTCTTCTGCCTCCAACCGACACAGAAGTACAGATGGCATGTTCCTTATTGCTCGATCCTCATTTTGTGAGACACACAACTGCTACTGCTACAGCTACTTCATTTAAGTAAATGGAATGTTTCCATCCAAAAGAAGATAGGTCTATTTTCTCCCCTCCTCATCTTCTTTCTTTCTTAGCTTCCTAAGATCTATGAGATTTTTGTCTAGAGCTCATCGTCATGAGAAGGAGAAGACAGCCATATATTCCGCCCTTGCACCAAGGGCATATTTAGGGAAACACTTAATCAGTCTTTTTTACTCTTCCTGTTAGTATTATGGTACAGATTACCTTTAACATCCTCCATTTCCAAAAATAAAATTGCTCATTTTACCCAGCCCATAAAAGAGGAAGGAATGAATGAGAAACTTCGCCGACATCAGAATCATGATCATGATCATCCCTTACTTGTATCTACCTACCACACTACACTACCTTCAAAAGTCAAGGAGGAATTTTTTCCACTTTTGCTGCTTCTTCTTGATAAAAAACTGGCTAAAATATAAAATTGTGACTCGTCTCGTCAATGAAGCCGAAAAAAAGAATAAGGCATAAAGGGAAATCGAGGTAGGGATTCGAGAGTTCGTTTTGCACTTTAGATTACTATCATCGGATGATATGTTCTGAAGCGGAGCGTGATAAGCTAAACCTAAGATGAGTACCTGTACAATAATATCTCCTTTGCGCACTATGTACAAAAAAAATTGTTACCGCTGCTGCTGCTGACGCGTGTGCATCAAATGATGCTATGGAACACTTTACCTACCTTACACATGTACATGAAGAAGCACCATTACATTGTACATAGCTTTCTATATTTTTTTCATGAACTTTCTTCAAAAAAGACGAAGATTAAGATTCTTCTCCTCCAGACAGAGCAGACGATTCTTGGAATGGAGAAACTAGGCATATAGGTACATTTTTAAGTAAATTCTACCAAAAAAAAATGTTGATAATCTTTCATACAAGTACCTTTCAATCTTACTTTGAAGCATTTTTTTCATTTGAATAATATTTCCAAAAATACAAAGAGATAACGGAAAAAATGGAATATTGGGGGGAAAGGATGAGTAACGAAGAGAAGGAGGAACGAAAGTGGAAAACCAATACATTCGAATACGTGTCTTCCTTTCAATTTACCTAAATACTACATCATGCCACTACACTACACTACTGACTACATGTAGCGCATGTACATATGCATGCACGCTGAATATTTATGCATGTAAAACAAAATGGAAATTTATTTTTTACATCATTTTTTACATCATCTGTGTGTGCTCATGCATAAAATATAACGCAATAAATGAATGACTGCTCCTTCACCACGCGTCGAATTCTCGGCGAGTAGTAGTGGAAGAACAGGAAAATTCGTCTCAAGAGATTTTTCTACTCGAACTGGGGAATGTTGTAGGGCACTCGAAACATACAACACTCTATGAAATATTAATCGCTCTTATCAATAAAGCAATAGGAGGAGAACATCCACGAACATGGAGGCACAGACGTGACGCGCGATCTCATTTGGGAATGTCAATGGAAAAGAGAGAGAGAGAGCGAGAAAAAATGTAGAAGGAAGGATGCTATNAGAGAGCGAGAAAAAATGTAGAAGGAAGGATGCTATTCTCTTACTTCTGGGAAATGTAAACGGGAATGAAATCGTAATGAATAGCGATGCAAAAAAAATTTTATTCGTGTTAGGATATATTTATTTTTTCGCGAAATATTTTATCTTTTGCTAAAATATCTCTTCGCTTTCAGGAAGAAAATCAGACAGACATTTTTGAGAGGAAGGCGAGAGGGGAAAAAAAGTTTTTTAGGTAGGTATTTAGTATTTAATGTCAAAAGTCTTCAGTCAAAATCAGGTCTATTGTGCGAAATTTAGAAAATAAAGTCTTGTTTCTCGGAATGGCAAAAGTTAATGAAAGGGTGTTCGGGTGGTGTGTGCCATGCCACGCCAGTTGCTGGAAAATACATACGTACAGTCTCATTAGGTTCCAGCATTTATTTTAATGAGGAATCTACTCCTGCTGTTGATGCTTTTAGGCTTATCGATTTGAGAACTGGACTGGACAACTAAATTAGCGAATCTACAATGTGCACTGTGCACAGGCAACTGGTTTAGTTAGTCCCTTGGTCATTTTTAATCCATCGGACTGGAAAGAGGGAAATGATTTAAAGTAGACCTTTTTTTACAGAAATTTCATTTTTCGTGCTTACATTTAGTTTAAGCGAAGCACATTAGAGCCGCTGACATTCATGACATTTCGTTTTGACTAGACCAACAAAACCAAGAAATGGACTGTGAACATCCTGAGCATAATACTGACTTTTTAGGTGGGTAAATATTGTACGTCCTCTCATCCACCACACACCACCACATTATTAATGCAGCTTGGAAGCGGAAAGCGAGCTTAAACTCTCAGATTCCATGCCCTTAATAGCTCAAAATTACATGCCAGCTTTTCACATTATTTTTATCCTTTTGGTTGGAAAAAAGCTACTTTCCTTCCTCTTACTTTTTTCCCTTCTTTTCCTCAATTCAAGAATTCTCCTTCATGCATGTGAAATGCTTTAATGCAGTTCACAGTAGAATGATTAGAGCAAACATAAGAAATAAGCTTGTTCCGTTCGGTTTAAGAAAGATGAAATGGGGAAGAGCATGTTGAGTCAATATTATGATGGCACAAGTAGAGGAAAGGCATTATGCAAAAAAATCATTTTGGTTTTAGTTTTAGTATTAACGCTGTCTTCCTCCTCTCTCGATATGAAAGGGGCTAAAGGGAAGTGATAAAGTTGTGATTCCATGCATTAAAGGATGACGTGAGAGTGTTTTAAGCTTAAAAGCAAAAAGTGTGAAATGTGAAATGTCAGCTCCGGAATTTTTCCGGGATCATGTATTGTAGGCCAAGCCATAGCCACATCAGCTATTTAATGAAAAAAAATACATAAATACCTTCAACCTTGTAAAGAGCCTATTTATAGCTGACCCTATTCCGACAAACTTATCATCTTTTGTAATTTGATAGAGAGAGAGAGAGAGAATTTTACCTTGTTTCAAAAACGAACTAGTTCAAAGGAATTAAGCGGAAATGGCTCGGGCCGACTTTTTTCAGGAATTAGGTGGTAGTGCTTTCAATATAAATTCCTCAAAGCTGGGAGGATTTTTGTGTAATTAATTTTCATGCTATATTTTTGAATCCCTAATACATACATGCATACATTATGCATTAATTTCTAGTTCAAAAGAAAAAACACATGAACATAAAAAAATAAAAACAAAATGTACCTGTTTACTACCTCGACTTGAATGTGGAATACGGAAGGATAATGATTAATGTAATGCTTTTTTTAGTCTAGAACATCATTCCAAAATAAATCTAATAAGCTATTGACGAACAAAATGGCAAATGATGTTCTCAAAGAATAACTCGAGCGAAAGTGCCCATCCGTCCATGTGAGTGAATAGAGTGGAAGTACAGTTTTTTGGACTACCCTTTCCCTTGAATTCGGAAGTTATACATGCACCCTAAAAAGGAGTATAATGGCGTATGTAGGTATTTCGCTCATCAAAAAAAGATGATGTCTTTTCGAGAATGAGCATCCATGCATTCCTTATCTGGCTGGATGAGAGTTTGCAAAAGCATTCATTTTTAAATCGTTGAGATGACTCCTGACATTTTCATAATAGAAAATGAGGTCTGACTAAACTAAATATGCTTGAAGGAGAGTTGAGTGAGGGTCAAAAGTAAAAATAATAATTATTTCTCCCACTTATTCCTAAAAGGCCTGGAATTGAAATGCTGAAGAAAGGCAAGAAGAAGCAGTATACATGTATCTATGCATGGAGTAGAGAAAGCCCTTTCCTTCTTTCAGCTTCCTTTTCAGGATGGAAAACGACAGTGTAATAAATTGAGGATTTTAAAAGGGCGGTTAGAGCCGCACTAAAGAACTAATTAATATGAAAGGACCAGTCACGTAGAAAGCCATCACTAATGTGCTCCTTGTCGACTTTCATTTTCCTTTCTTGGACTTTTTAGTCCCATCATCATCATTTTCAT
Source organism: Seira ritae (assembly GCA_027744415.1). Classification (NCBI taxonomy): domain Eukaryota; kingdom Metazoa; phylum Arthropoda; class Collembola; order Entomobryomorpha; family Entomobryidae; genus Seira; species Seira ritae. Next base: position 4,902 of record JAHZNI010000130.1, read on the forward strand.
CTTCTTCACACTTCAAACAAAAGACAAAAAATATACGTAATAGTAATAGTTCGTTCACAGTTTCTAGTGTCTCTTTTTCTCTCGGTAAAATAGCACTGTTGCTTTGATGCTTCTTTATTTAGGTTTGGATTGCATCTTCTGAAACTGCAGAGGAGCTTTTTTCTATGATGTCATGCCATGTCACGCTAAAATTTGTGGTGGTTCTCATGCATGGCTTTATTTATGCATGTATATTTTTTGTCTAAACTTTTTCTTCGTGCAATTTCTCACTGAAAAAAAGTTAAAACAACAGTCGTTCTCTCTCAGTTCCTAATAACAAGGCTCCAAAAAGACATTTAAGACTTTTCACTGTTGATGATGTGATGGGAAGGAGGGCGAAAACCACCGAAGAAACTCTTCACAGAGTCCAAGTCGAAAGGCTTCTCTCTCTCTGCTCTCTAGAAATTCTAACAGCAACTCATCCTTTTTCCTCATTCCTCTCCACCTCTGTCTGAAATTAATTTATAGCCTTTTTCCATCGTAGATGGGCTGCAACTCTTAAGCTTTTTTGTAGGAATTTGTTCGGGGAAAACAATAAAGATCCTTTTTCTAAAAAATTTTTTTTACAGCTCCTGCTTCTATGCATGTCTGAGGAAAATTCATGAAGGGAGAAAACACTTTTAGATTATTACAACCTAGCTATCAGCTATCTCCTGTGCTGTACAAGATATTTGACGTATTTCCCTGGAACAAATGCACGTGTTACCTATGGAATGCGACACAGTTGGCACCTCACTTGTATGCGTATTATGTGTGTAAGCGTAAGCATGTGAAAAGGAATATATATAATGGGAAAGTGGCTGTGGCTGCTGTGTGAGAACGAACCTCATAAGAATCCTATTTCTTCAAGATGTCGAGAGCCTAACTACTCATATTACTCTTTGTCGAGAGAGGGAGAGGGGCATATTACTATAACTAATGCATTGGAATTGAGTGGGTTAACTTTGGTCGTTGCATGCAGGAGACAGACAGGACTGATTTTTTTGCTTGTTTGTGGAATGAGGATGCTTGTGGATGAGAATGATCATCATCATCTCACTCAGTTCCTTTTTTTGCACGCGGCAAGAGCTTTGGAAGAAGAAAAAGATGAAAAGCTTTTTTGGTTTTGTCGGCTTCATCCAATCCTTGAAATTACTTCTTCGCAGAAGTAAACTACTCCTCCCGGTTTACTTTCTTGTCGTTTGAACGACTTGGGTTAGAGAATGCATATGAAAGTTAAGCAAGGAAAATCTTGTTAAAAGATGAAAAGCTTTTTTTTGGTTTTGTCGGCTTCATCCAATCCTTGAAATTACTTCTTCGCAGAAGTAAACTACTCCTCCCGGTTTACTTTCTTGTCGTTTGAACGACTTGGGTTAGAGAATGCATGTGAAAGTTAAGCAAGGAAAATCTTGTTGTTCTCCATCTCTACTCTACTGTAGGCATATCTTTTGTGGCTTTCGAGGATCTCGGATCTTACGCACGCACTCGCTGAAGCTGCTGCTGCTGCTGGAGGAAGGCTTAGGTTCGGCGGTAATATATATCCTGAAGGAATGAAAGTCTACAAGCAATAAACTGACTCTCTCTCAGATTCAGACTCAGCTTTTCCTGAGTGATCAAGCAAACCAGGTTCTTTGGAATCTTTTTTTTGTGACGGATGTCGTGTAAACCGTTATCTTTCTCCATGATATTGCATTAGGGAAAATTTATTATTTCACTCCTTTCTCACAGGCTTAGAGGAACGTTTTGACATGCGTGAACTGAACTAGCTACACATCAAACCACACACTATTGCGCAACAGATTTTTTTTCCACAAAGGGCTTTGCCCTCTTCTCTTGTTCAATCAACTAGAGACTCCATGTATTAATCCATCTGGATGAAAATTTTCGAAATTTAATTTTATGCATTTTAGATTACATTGAATTTCTTTCGGGTCATTGATTTCATCTGCGTATTCAATTAGCCAGAGCAAAGTTCTTGCTTCAAATTAGTCAAAATGCAATTTTTTCAAGTTGTGTGTTGGCATTCAATAATTTTGAGTGAAAGCAATTCCAATACAAAATTAAATTGCATGAGAACCGAAATCCAATAAAGAAACTTTTACTGCTCCACTTTAACACAAAGCCGCGACAATCAAATGCATAGATATATACACAAGTTGACTTTGATCATTTTGAGAGGGGTTATATAAAAGAGGCGGAAAAGTTATCCCTTTTATGTCCTCTCTTTTACTGCGGATCTTTGATTTATTTCATCTTTTAGTTTCCCCCATTGCATTGTCTTCCCCATTTTCCCTTGCTCCGAGCGAATGATAAAGTGTTGGACGTGTCCACGGAGAGAGTGCGTGTTGCGTGGGCATTACGTTTGCTAAATAGACGCAATCAAGCCAAGCTGATCCTGATTCTCTGCGTAGAATAGAATAGAAGTGGAGGGAAATGGTTTGTGGGAGGAATTGTTTTCTCAGTCCTTGCCCTTCTCATTACAGGAAAAGTGTTCCGATTATCGACTCTCATGAGCATGAGAACGAGAACACGCTATAGAAAACTACAAAAAATGTACTTGGCTTCGAGCTGGATTGATTGTTCAATAAGTATTGTGTGCAATAAAGTGAAAAAATAATGACTTGCCTTGGACATTCTACCTACCCAAAAAAAAAATAAGTAGAATGGGAAATTCTTTTCCTTTGTTACATTTCGCTTACATTTTCTGCGGTTTCTCAAATTATAAATAGAAGGCATTGTCGCTGATGAACCGAACCGATGAAGCCTCTATGAGCATTAGTAAAGCTGGATTGGTTTTCTTCCCATTGTTTGAGAAATTTTTTCGCAAAATAAGTACAATGTCGAGTTTAAGAGGACCTGCTATTAGTATTACGAATACGAATGTACTATGTACTACTAAGGAGTTTTCAGAGGATATGCCAAAAAGTTTTGCACCATTTCCTAATATTATGGTGCGTAAGAAATGATATCATAACTTACAGTACGATTTCCGAAATCGACGGCAGCTCTAGAACCCAAATTTCCGAGTATGGCTTTAGTGCTGGCGCTGGCTCTACTCATACCGTCCTTTGTAATTTTCAACTTTGGAAGAAATAGCATAAAATACATTTTTGGTTGTAGTAACTCGATAACTTGTATTATTTCCACTTAAGAGTAATAATAATGGCAGTTTGGAGTCTCCGCCAAAACTTACTAAAACTCAAGTCATATTTTCTATTTTTTTCCATAGAGCAAAAGGGGACACCTGGCAGTGGACTGGCAGTACTGGGTTTCCAATAACTTAAGATTTCTCTCTCATGTAGCTCCCATTTTCAATGATATATATTTGAAATAATGATGCATTAAGGCTTTAAAAATGGGAAATATAAACGGAAGGCATTTCTAGGAATAATATATATGCTTTTGATTCTTTAAAAAATCGCAACTGTTCACTTCTGCGAATCCTTAGATGTCTGCTCTGCTCATTTTGAATTATATATAATGGCTTTACGAGCATGTGATAACAACCGATTGGTGTTTGGTTTGGTGACTAAGGATCCTTCCAGATCAAGCTGGATATTTTTGGCTGTTTTCGCTCTGAGGTGTATTGCGATTGGGATGAGCGAAAATTTGTTCAAGTATCCTTTACCTGACAGGAACACAAATGGTAGAGAAGTCAAGTCATTGCCAAATGTGGTCAACAAAAACTTTCATGTAAACCCCACTAGAGAAATCCTTTTTTTTGCCCTAGTCCTTCGCTTGTCCGTTCTCTTTTTGTTTTTGTTAAGCTCAAAGAGAATGAGTTACTGTTTTTAAAAAAAAGTTCAAAAGGAGAAAGTGAAGAGTTGTACAATAAGTAGGTACGCATCTTCATCATCGAATCAACTCTCAAAGGCAAAACCTCAGGAACGGCGATAATAATGATGATGCATTAAAGTGAAAGTCCTCCGCAGGAAACATTGTACAATATTTACTTTAGAAAGTTGTCATTCAAAAACTCAACAAAAACAAAATAAAAAAGTCTACTCCTGTCCTTGAATGAAAATGCAAAAAGAAGTAGTTTATGCAAATAAACATACTAGATTTATTTTTCAAAAGGCGAAATTGTGGTTCGTACGAAATTTAAATTCGGAAAAAGTTTTCTATCTTCATCATGTGTCGTGGTTTCCGACATAAAAAAATATCCTTTTTGACCTCAAAAGATAAATATGAAGTGTTTTTTTGAGATGGGAAAATGGTAAAAAAAATTTTGATTGAAGCTTATAGTCCTTCATGTTGAATGGAATGCATTTATAGAGGGAAATGAATATTATGATGAAGAGAAATGAGATGAGGTGGGATGTACATATGATTGGATTGGATTGGATGAAATGAAACAGATTTATACTTTCATATTTTTTTCCTTTGATCGTTCTCGAATAAAACGCTACGATATATACATAATAATGTACTGCTACTTCTGCACTTATAAACTTTTTGCATTTGAATGATGTCAAAAATATATTATGCATGTAGGAAAATTTTCTCTTCCTGTTGGCTTGCTTACTTAGTAAAGCCACTTCTAGTTTATGTCCGTCTTAAAAACAATGTGTGTACGCCCTGGTGCACTTTACAATTTAAACAAGCCATGCCCTGCCATGCCATGCCAGTCAGGGCCAAGTCAAGCCAAAACGATTTTATTTATCGAATTTCTAAGAAGAAAGAAAGGCGAAACATAAAATATAAGTAGAAAATTGGAGTATTACGTAAATACATAAATACATGTGTACATATATTATTTGAAAACACAATGGAACCGAGAATGTAATCGAGGAATACTGATACGATGCGCGATACACAAGCTCCGCTAGTTCCGTAAATGACAGATGTTTCCTTTGACAGATTTATTGTTGGAATCACATCTTGTACAAACGACTTCCTAAGGAACTCAGGAGTCACGTAACGTTGCTCCCATGTATATGTACATGTATAATATACAAACAAAGAATGAAATGAATAGGGAGATACTTTGCTAGAATATTTTTCAATTTGGAATAAGTGGAAAAACAAAAAGAAAATAAGATAAGTGGTAATAGTACACAAGGCAGAGTTGCGAAATAAGAGTGATCATGATCATGATGAACATGAGGATGAGGGTATTCGATACTCTGGGAAAAAAACGAGATGTGTTTTGGTGGCGTGCTCTTGCTTCCTACAGATAATTTACTGCTCAGAAATTAGAACATGTAAACAAAGAGGAAATGCTTTAATTTTTAAATACATATACCTATACTCCTTCTGCTTTCTTGGATTCTACTCCGATGATTCGGATTGGAAAAGGATATGCATATGGACAGAGGTTGATCGTGAGCGAGAAAGAATTTTTAATAGTCAGTCGCACATCTGTAGGGTTTAGGTAATTAGTAGTTTTCAAGCGCGAATGTGAAATAATTTTCAAACAATTCCTCTTGAAAATTAGGAAGTATTGTTTTGATTCTGTGAAAAAAA
>JAHZNI010000131.1:0-12740 GCA_027744415.1 Seira ritae
TACTTAAAGCTGGCACTAGTGTTTCCACCTGATTTTTTTAGTCCAATATAGAGGTGCATTTGTGAAGAGAGAAATAAGCTTAGGATACTTTTTTTCTCGAAATTTTAATATTATGCTTTCACTTCGCAATGTCCCCTTTTTTTTACTTTCCTGAGGAGGTTAGTTCACTTACATTTGTGGAACCACAAATCTACTTTTTCTATATCCATTTCATGGAGGAAATCCTCTTTATTGGGAAAAGCCCAAAAAAAATAAATCTGGTTTATTTATACCAAGAAACCCTTAAAGCATATATACCACGCTCGTAGATTATGATTAAATCCACGTTAATGGTAGAAATAATGCGTACTTGCGGAAAGAACTTGTATTCCAATTTTTTCTAGTTATAAACATCATTATTGCCCACTTTTCCAGCAGTTTCGGAATTACTCGTTCAAGAAAACAGCAAGCAAGGCAGGGGTGACTAATGATTTTATCAATGTTATATTAATCCTTTTGAAGAGGTGGTGGCCTTCATCGAGATTTAATTCCGTAATCATGATCATTAGTAGCAGCACGAGGCGCGGTAAGGGTGCTTTTGTTGGCATCAGTTTAAGCGTTGACATTAAATAAGCTTTTTAAAGTGGCTTACCATGTTTGATTCCTCATTTAAAATAATATCATCTTTTACTCACGCTGATTTGATTGTGCTCTCGAAGATAACATACGCCTCGGCATCAAGCTTTTTAATTCAAGGTGAGTATAGATAGGTAACTTGACCTATGCTCACCCACGTGGAAAATCTTCTTTATGGAGACTGGAGCGATTTGCTGAAGAAAATATTTCATGTCAGTATGGTCCTATATGTCTAAGGCTTACGTGATTCACTTACGGCAAAAAAAGATTTTCCCTAACAATAAGTATGCCAGCTTATTTTAGCAGGAGGTGGATAGTAGCAAATTTCTAGAAACTTTCTGAGCAAGGAATATATACAGAGAAAGCATAAGTTTTATTCAGATCATATGTATTTACTCGAGGAATGTTACATTCAAAATAAATATACGACCTTTGTGTGTCATCTAAGCTAAGTTTGTATTTACACAGGTATAATCATTAATTTTGTTAAAATGTTAACTGGCTTATGTACAAATCTACGCTTCTTTTCGGTGGTAGTTAATACATAAGTAATATCATAAAATCTCATACCATCTCATATCAACATCAACCAATTTGTAGTACACCTTTTATGCTTAAACATGTATAGATTACCTAACCAAACACTTCAAAATTCCTGCTAGATGTAAATAACGATAAATTAAGTATAGTTATTTATAAACATTTAAATAAATTAGGTACTTCCTTTTATCACCTATTCATTCATATCCTCTTCTACTGCAGAATGTAAGGTCGACAAAGGGAATATAAGCATTTTTGGCTGGTTATTCGAAGGAATTAAGCTTTCAGTTCGCCTTTGTAAGCCAAAGAGAGTTAGTTTTTGTGATAGAGATTTTCGTTCCCATTTTTTTTGATCCCATTACTGCCGCCTACACCAAATTCTTGATGCCTTAACTGAACTTAACCTGAAATTACTGTAATATGTTGAAGTATATATTAGTAGATCGAAAAAATCATAGTTGACCAAACTATAAATAAGAACTTACAAGACCGTAACAATCTGTACATGGAAAACAAATTATGTGGAATTAATCTGATATTACGCTAAGTCTCCCTCTTCAGGACTTAGATGATAAAGCCTCATGTTGTTGATAAATAATGAGCATTATATACTCGTTCCCTATAATATAATCTATTTATGACGCAATAAAAATATGTACACTTCAAAAATGTTAGTTTTTCTCTCAATATTTAAGTATAATAGTTCGGTTTTCGCTGAAAAGTTAATGGTCAAAGTTCTGATCTTACGAGTATACATTTTTAGTTAGTTCATGTTATATGGACAAGAGATTTTTTTTAGAATTTCGAAACACGCAAATATGTTGCCCCATGTAAAATCCCAACCACTGGATTTCAACCAACTATGAGATCCTGCAATCCCCAGCATCCCCTTGACCCCCAGAGGAAGAATCCCTAACGACTTGCTTCGCCTTCCGGCTGCATCTGCGAATCAAGCTCCGGCTTCTTGGCTGATTTCTGCTCAGACCAAACTGCTCCTCACCTTCTGCAGAAGAATTCGATCCTTCGGTCGCTGCTCTCGCATTCAACATGCCAAATCGGCTTCTGGGAGTGGATGATGTGGCTGACGGTGTTGAAGGTGTGGACTGAGTATCAAGATCTTGGCCTCCTTTGAAAGCTGCCACGTTCCTGGACTTTGATCCTGCGTAAGCGCTAGACCGTCTGCGGAGTCCGATTCCAGGCCCAGTCTTTAGAACTCCACCACCTTCCTCTGTAGTTCGGAATGGAATCTTTGACAGGAACAGGAATTGCTTGAAAATCTCACGCACGTTTCGATTCTCCTTTGCGGAACATTCCATGGCCTTTCCCCTGCAAAACAAAAGTTTAGCAATTTTTTTTTAGCTTTTACGGATACTTTTACTCACGCACCATCCACATTTTATTAAGCCACGTCATAAACACGCATTTGGATATAATCTAGGAAAAAGCAGTTAAAGTAACAACTCTTCACTTTCGAGCCAGATATTACACCATGTAAAGCATGAAGCATTCTGGAGAAAGGAAGCAAACATTAATAAAAATTGCTTTCATGTTTTGTTCTCTTTTCCATGATACTGATTCTGATTTGAGGCTAAATTGAACAAGGTAATACAACACCGTGTGGAAAATCTAGCGTGCTTGTTTACAATTCCCTGGAAAATTGAATAAGCCGAGTATGCCTCACCTCGAACAAATATAGCGATGAATATGATGCTTTCCAAACAAGAATATATTATATTTATTTATATGGTTTGGTAAATGTCATGAAGTATTGCAGATTCAACCTTCCACCTCAGCAGAAAATTTGAACCTAATTTAGATCTATTTATTCAACAGACTTACCCCCAAGGTAATAAAAATAGCACATTTTTTCACTTTTATCTTCCATCTTTCCCTTCATTAAAATATCATGGGTATTTCACAGTGTTGTAATTGTGACTGTAGATATAACAGGATGTAAACTTTCCAGTTAAATGAAGCATTTGTTTAAATGTCAAGTAGGTTCATGACCTTCAGGCGTTTATCACGTATTTGTTCCAAAATAAATGACAAGCGTTCGTAATGAATTCGTATTTACTCCCAGTGTGTTCCATCCATTTTCCCCAGGGCCAAGAGCTTTTGTTGGTGATTTTTTTAAAACTTTCAATTTTAGCTGGAATATGGGATTAACACATTTGAAGCATGTACTTGCCCTTTTCACTCATGTGATGCTTCTTACGACAAATTGTGGACGCGAAGAGTTTTCACCCAAAAGGGCAGCCTACGTGAAGCTTAAAAACATTTACTCCTGCGCCCACTAAGCGTTTGTGTCAATACCTTTCACGAGACAAAAATAAAGGCCCAGGGAAATTACTCGGGTTTGTTTTATGTAAACACAAGAATTTTGTATGGAAGGCCTCGAGCGGCAACTTAATGTTCACAATTTGCTCCTGGGAAGATCATACTAAATCTCTATTTTTCAGCGGATGCGAGGATTCTAATGGCGTGTGACAGCAAACTTTATGCTGGTGATCCCTCTGAAATTTGTTTGCACTTTCCTAAATTTGTTTGCCAATTTTTGAAATGAAAAAAGTGGTTGTACTTACTTTTCCTCCTACATAGTCATACTACCCACACAAAAAAAGTTTTTCGTTTTTCTACTTCAATTTCACCTCGCGTTTAGTTCTTTTTTGTGGACGAAGTTCAGAAACAAGTAAAACTCTATCTAGCGTGGCAGAATTCTAAGTCTCCAGTGATGATTTTATGAAGGATAAACTTCACAGCTCCAAACGCAAACAGTTTTTTTCCCTTCTGTGGTTTACTACATGCAAATAAACGGTAATGTAGTCGACAGTCGAAGGAAATTGGAGACTCCAAGGCCCATTGTTTTTTGCCACTGTTTTTACAACTTCAGAAACAAAAATTTTGCGGTTGCTCCTGTTATTATCGTCATAAGTAGTGAACGTAAATTAAGTTCAAAAGAGTTAATTTTTAAGAGTACATAACTTTCATAAATCCTTCTAATTCTTACCTTGAACTAATTTAATTTTTGATGTTTGGCCTTACTCTTCCTAAACGGGCATTGGATCCGAGGGCTGCATTTTTATATGGTTAAGTTGTGGAAATAGGTTTTGAATATGAAGACGGATACAGTCCTTGAAACGACTGTCATGTCATGAGTGTGGAAGACAATTCAGTTCCCTGTTTTGATTATGATGGTAGGAATTTGAATATTATTTTTTTAAAATCGTGTGCTGTGGTGCCTAGTCTAATTTGGTTTAGTTTAGTAAGAACAAAAACATGTGAATCCAATACTTCTAGAAACGTTATAAAGGCGACCACTAAATGGAGCTGTAGTACCTGTTTATTGCCTGTGACAATTCTTTCCTCTTTAAAATATTGAAAATAAACGACTTTTAGCTAATCAGAGCAAATGTAATATTTTTACGTTTTATAAGTTAGGGCGAATTATACTAAATTTAAGTAAACTATTCCCCAATTTTTCAGCAATATTTTATAGAATAAGTTGTATTTTACACACTCCACCCTAAAAACAGTTTGAGATAGAAAATCAGGACTGAATTCACGATTTCGACATCAATTAGACCTAAAGTCACAGGAAAAAGATCAAAAGGAAGCCCTAGTCTATGCCAAATGAAATAAAGCACGTTCATTTGAGAATTCTAGAGTGGCAAGCTAAATAATAAAGCAAAATTAGACAACAGAATTCAAGCGTAAAATTATTTTTCTCCAAAAAAAACTTTTAATTAAAATCTTAATTATCATTCCTGCCTTTCCACTTTATCCACCTTTCTTTTTCTATCTTAGCTACTCTCGATTCTACAAAATTTCTGTCTCATTCATTCCGTAAAAAAACAACATTCAAAAACCTCATAATCATTAGTGGTACTAATTCATTGCGTGTCTAAATCTTTTGCTTTACGTGAATTTTCCCTTCCAAAACATTTCCAAGCGGAAAACTTTGGTTTCAGTTTGCTCCTGCCTAAGTTCGTGGAAAAATAATGGTTGGGGAATCAGGATGAGGGCACGATCACCAGAATACAACTTTGCTTGCATTGCATATACTACTTCTTTGCAGGTTAGGCATGAGGAAAATTCCTTCCCTTTTGTTGAGAACCTCATTTTCCAAGGTATAGAGTAAACTTCTTTGTTTGCATGTAGACAATTTCGTCTATTGTTCGAGTTAAAGCATGATCTAGGAAAATTAGATATTTTCCCCATGGGAAAAGGGCGAGAAGTTGTGATTTGAGCTATGAGAAACCGGTCTACTATGCTTATCTCCGCTTTCAGATGAGAAAGCAGAGCACTTCTTGTTTCCCTTTCTCTTAATATGGAAATGTGTAGCTAATGATTAACCATAATAATAATGTATGGATTAAGGTTTTGGCCTGGTTCTGGTTGCAAGATGATGCGTCACTCGCAAAAAAATGAATACTATAAGGACTCACATGCAATCGTTATTCCTTTTGCATTACTTGGAACATGCATTCAAATACGTCTTGATAAAAAAATGGATGGGAAACTACGAGATGTGCTGAATGAAAAAAGTCTTCAACTACAACACTGATAAAATGCAAAGTTCCTTTTTGTGGGTTCCAACTGAATTACAATCCGGGTAGGAGAATTCCTGTCTGCGTGTCCAGAAAAGTTGTAGAGCAAGTCTAGTATAAAATTGCATAATAATAAAGTAATATGGAGTCATAAGCATACGTAGGTCTTAACTTTGAACAACTTTTGCATACAAATGGTAATGATTATTGCTTAATTAAAATGGAAGTAGGAAGAAGGCGTAAAAGGTACAGAAGCTGCAAAAATGTTTAGCTTCGAAAATGAATGAGTAAAAAAAGTACATAGGTAGGGCAACTTTTCCCTCATGCTCACCTTAGTTTTGGTAGATGATCATGAATCCAATCGCAAACTTCATCAAACTCCACCTCCCTCCTGTTCATCCCAATATCAGCTTTGTTCCCAGCGATGACAATAGGAACCTCTTGGAAATCAGACCGTTGCTCCCTAATCTCTTCAAAGCATCCCTTGACTTGCTCAAAGCTCACGTGGCTATCAATTGCGTAGACTAAAAGACAAAGAGTCGACCATTATTAAGGAAATCCCCAGCTGTGTCCAGTATATCGACCTTGAGAGGAACGGACGGACCCCCAATATCAAACTCATGAGAATACAGGTCTTCAACGGTTGGCTTATGCTTGTCTGGGAAAGTGTTGATGCTCCCTAATCTCTTCAAAGCATCCCTTGACTTGCTCAAAGCTCACGTGGCTATCAATTGCGTAGACTAAAAGACAAAGAGTCGACCATTATTAGCCTATGTGACTAGAGTTTCATTTCAGGGAAATAAAAGGGGAAACGTCCTTACCTAAAAGGAAAGCTGACGCGTTCGTAATGCTGAGTCTCCTCATTGCTGGAAACTGTAAAAAAACAAATCAAAACTTTTCATTAGCTCAAAATTGCAACATGTTTCCAGAAAAACAGAATATTATAAATTGGCGCACCTGGAAATCCCCAGCTGTGTCCAGTATATCGACCTTGAGAGGAACGGACGGACCCCCAATATCAAACTCATGAGAATACAGGTCTTCAACGGTTGGCTTATGCTTGTCTGGGAAAGTGTTGAAAAAGGAATCGCTTGATTATGGCAGATTTGCCCACGTTAGGTCCGCCAAGAATAACGAGGCGGATGCGCTCCTGGCAGTCAACCATGATGATATAATAAATTCAAGTAATTTTTCTTTTCAAAATCCCTCTAGCTTTTGTTTTCCAGAAAAGAACGTAATTTTATCCTTTTTCAAAGGAGGATTTTTGGTTCCCTAACACAAAATTATTTTTCCATGTGGCTTGGCTTTACAATAAAGGTTGTTTTTAACACACACATGGTTTTTATAAAGTCTTTCGTTGTGGTTTGCTTCTCTAGCACAATTTCATTTTTATGCGCATCTTCAATGCATTCAAAGTCTATTCCCTTCTTGAGTTACGGTTCGTTTCACTTGAAACTCGAGTGAAAAAAATTACAAGGAGTCCCTTCAAAACTACAACTTTCACATTACATCCCGTTTAACATTTTATCTCCGACTTGTCTAGTGAGTCTCTCTTGTATCAAGGGAAAGCGAGAAGGGAAACAAAAGCTTCTTTCCCTTACTATGCACTTGCTGCCCTCGCTTTCCTATTTTTCCCTTGGATAAAGAAAAACTTAATAACTTTTTTTCCCGCTTAACAATGGTAATAAGGGGATTTCTCGCGTTCTCTTTTTTCCCTTGTTATTATTTCTCGTATTCCAATTGAAGAGAAAGCACTGCTGGAAGCACTATACTCCTTTACACATGACACGCAACGTGACGTGACATAGTTCCAGACTTGAGGAGAAGGATGATTATAATATGATGCTCCTTGATCAATTCAAGTAGATAGTGAGCAAACAAGAGTATAGTCTTTACGGCTTTTGTTGCTGATCGTGTTATTGCAGAGCAGACACTTGATCTTCTTCAAGCCACAAAAAAGAAGGGAGAAAAAGATTTAAGACAGGGGTTTTAGCATGCAAGCTAAATTACATTCTTCAACCGAGTAGGACAGCACGATACGTCACTTTTTTCTGGACGAGATCCCTCCGAAAAAAAAATGTTGAACAAGTATAGAGTTAGAAAATTGAAACGTTACAAGTGAACTTGAAGAAAAAGAGTGATCTTCTTGTTTTGGGATTGCTGTTTATAAGATTTTTTTTGTTTGGAATCCAAGTTGATTGTTTCAGGAGGAAAGGAAGTTTTCAGTAATTGAACGCTATGAAGCTTGCATGATGAAACGAAACCTTTCTCTGGGAGATCTTTTATGTTTCACCTTTTGAATTGTCACTTCTTCCTCTACAAAAGTAATTTCACTTCAGATTGAAGATAGAGTTGCGCATGGGGGTTTCCAATAGTCCAAATTCACAACCACTGTTTTACAGAAAAGATTTCTTTACAGAAATGGGTAGAAGATTTAATGCATCTCTTCTGAATCCAGACTACATTCCTGTAAATAAAATAGTCCGACACGTCACGGTTATTGCGGTGTAGCTGATGTTATTAACTCTTTATTGGGAAATCTGGAACAGGCAGCATTAATGCAATGTTTGTTGCTGCCTCCTCAAATTTGCAAGGACGGGCTGCGGTTTGCTTAACGTTGCTCTCACCGAGGTGCTTACTCTTGGCAGGTGGTCTTGTTCCGACTGGTGCTTGTTGGTGAGCTTTTATGAAACAGGTTGAGTCTCTGGATCCGACGGAAACTTTTGCTGACGAAGAAATGGGCACAATTAGTTGATTAAAGAGGAAAAATGAGTTTGAGGTTTAGTTCATTGTGTAGTATTTGGGTTGTAGTATTTGACCAATTTAAGAGAGTCAAATTGCTGTTGCTTCACACAAACTGCTTTCCTTTATGGAAGTCTGTCACTTACTTACTTTTGCCAGCAGAATCTATTAAATATACAGAAAAAGTGGTGAATCATACAAAATGAGTTGACTTTCATCAGACATCATGATTTTCGTTCCACTTTAGTTTTATATGAGCAACTTTCCTATTCTAGAGCCAAATCTGACAATGTAGTGACGCTGTCATCAGATTCGTAGAAAGTAACACTCCTCTTTACATTACTTCGAAGTAACAATCAAATCGTTAAAAGGGAGTCTGCATTTGATTATGAAGGACACCAAGTCTCGCCCATACAGCTCAAATTCGTGGTTAAAAGTAGTGTTCACAAGTAATAGCATTAGGATTTTAATTTAATACATCATTTGAGGTGTAAAAAATCACGGCATTCCCTTTTGTGCATGAGTTTTTTTCTAATGAGTCGCTGTCTACAATAGATTGAATGCTATACTTGCATTTCACTGGACCCGAATTCCAGACTAGAAAAAAATGAAGCGTTTATTCTTTAACGTGTTAGCGACCAAACTCCATCTTTCACTTTCTTTTGATGAAAGTGAATGACTACTGCTGAGCGTTTTAATTTTAGTAGCAAAAGTATTATCATGTACTGCATGCATGGCTCAGTGATTTACAACTTTAATAAATTCCGATATTATGCTTATAGAAAATCTCTCCCTTTTCATTTCATTGGAGTGTTGCAAACACAGATTCTCAAGATCGCTAGAAATGCCTATTTTACTTTGTTCCCATGAAAAGAACATGACAAGGCATTCGTTCATTTGCTCTTGGAAATTCAATTAGAGTTGTTGGATTGGAAAGGTGAGAAGGACACTCTTTGTTGTGGCTTCACAACTTAAGTGATTTCATGGTAAAGTTTTCAAAATGAAAATGAAAATTGAATCGATTTATAGAACTCTCTCGTTTTTTGTGATACTAAATGCTGACTGTTTCACATCAAAAGAATAAAAAGACATTGGGTTTTTACTCGTTTTGCATTTCCAAAGCAGGAAAGTCGAATGGAGCTATAAGTATTATTGGTTGAGTGCCATTGGATGTTACATAAATTAGGCATTGTGCATTCCCTTGAAACTTTCTACTTCACTTGGTCTAAAAATGCTCCCGAAATATTGTTAAAAAATCGCTTTTGTCAATATCAAAGAAAATGAGTTCCATGTTCCGTTTTTCGAATTCCTGTGAAGATTCACCAGCAATAGAAATTATGTAGCGGAAGGAACTTGATACCGTTCAAATTTGAGAATATTATCACACCACACAAGTGTCGGTGAAGTTTGTTCCCTTCATATCGTAAAAAATCCTTTTTTTGACATTTTCAAAAAGGTTGCTTTTCAGAGAAAGAGACCTATTAAATTTCTTTCGTTTGGGAAACCGTGCCTGTCTAAATCAGATTTTTACGCGGAAGAAAACTCATTATTTTCTAGCAAGTCACGAGGAGTTTCATATTTTGAAGCATCATTAAAGTTTTTGAAGTTTAATTTTTAAAAAAATCAGAAAAGGTCAAGTTGTTGATTTCGATCATATTCCAAAAATATTTTTCTTTTATTAAGCTAGCTTTTATAAAGTTGGTAGTCCATCTGTTTATGTATACATCAAGCCATAATTGCTTTCCTGTCTGAATTGCTTTCCTAACTTGCTTTTTCTCAAGAGAGTCGCACACACATATATTATAACTATATTTAGTTTATTTACACTATTTCCGGTGATATGGGCCTTCTAAAAAATGTCCGGTTAATTATCAATGAAAGCACGAAGTAATCCCTGACTTTGTTTTTGCTTTTACTCTATCTGATGGACAAAAGCCAAAAGTTTTCTCCTTGAAACTATGGAACAACTCACATCCTGTCCGTCCTCCATCCCTTCTAGCAGAGCATGCCCGCTAGGAATGGGTTTCTTTGAACTTTTGGAGAAGATTTATGAAGCCGTATTTTGGAACAGTGAATTTGAGTAAACTAGAAGAACCCTTTCAGCTTAATATTCCACCCGAAGGTACATCTATCCTTACTTTGGGTTTCCATTTTAGACTTGGCTATTGTATATTTTAAGGACCGTGTTGAATGTATCCATGAAGAAGACCTGTCGATTATCTTATACATTTTACAAGCGCTACTGTCAGAAAACATTCCGACTTATCAGAAAGCATCTGATCGTTAAAGAGGTTTTAGTACATCATAAATATTGAATAGGACCGTTGACAATGTTGACATAAATCAGAGCTCATATATTTCCTCTGCTGGTAGGTCAGTAAGCAGTAAAGTGTCTTAAACGCAATTCCAACGTTGGTGTATGAAAGTGATAAATTCCATAAAATGTGTGCAATAGAAGCCCGTAGGCGATATAAAAATAGACCGCCACATCCGTTAATTCCTGTCATTTTGGATGACAGATGATTTCTAATAAAGCGTTACAAGGCAAGAGTCCCTCCCATGTTTTTGTTTCATTGATCGCGTTTATCATTTCCAAGCCAAGTGATTTTTCACGCAAATTAATGGTGTCAAGCCAACTCGATGTCCTTCCTCTTATCCCTCTTGCCGCGTTCCCAAAAGATAAATCACTGCAATATAGAACTTTTATGGACCCATCTCTTCGATTCCCAATTAATTTGGCATGTGACAAGACAAGAAAATGATGATTGTAATGATGACTTATAGCTTATCATTATGATAATGGATTTCCAACTGATGCCATTACTTCCAGAGGAGGGAGCCACACAAGAAAATGGAGGTTCATGCCAGAAGCTATCGCCAAGAAATGGGACATTTCTTTTCCAGTACACTGTATAAAAATGGGGATAAGAATAAGAATAATGTGGTCGTTCCAAGTTTTCGTCCTCACTCCATTATCTCGTATCATTTAGTAGTTGCGGTACACCAACATGCACACTAGTAACAATGCTCATGTATACCTATGTGGTTGGAGGAGAATGCCACAAAAATTAATGGAATGTCTCCTCCTAAAAGAAAATAAACCTCTAAGCATTCTTGAGAGTGGGACTCTGAAGAAAGCACATCGTAAACATGGAAAGGGAGCAATCTTAACGAACCAAAGAAACCAGTGCATTTTCTGGGTTATGTATGTTTATGGTTTTCATTATGCGCCTCCATTTCGATAAAAATCACACGCTATTCTTCACATTTGTTGACAAAAAGTAACTGCATAACAATAGTCGTTTTTGTCATTGTACACGGCTAACAAAACCAAACTGTGCATATTATGAATGAGGTGGCGAGTGAATGACACTTTGGCAACTTGCTGTTTCCGTTTAGGCACCCTGTTTTGGAAACAGTGTCCAAGAGTTTTGTTTGATTTAATATTATATTGCACCTAGGTACTTTACTTAAGTTGCTAACAAGGCAAAGTCAACTGATCATGAAGCACTCAAGGTCTCACTTTAGTTGATGATGATGTACCCAATTTTTTACACTTTCTCTCGAAAAGCCGTGGAGCGTTTTAAGCAGCACTTCATCAGCTTTCCCCTGATTTCATTTGGTTCACAAAGTTAATTAGGAAATGG
Organism: Seira ritae; assembly: GCA_027744415.1. Classification (NCBI taxonomy): domain Eukaryota; kingdom Metazoa; phylum Arthropoda; class Collembola; order Entomobryomorpha; family Entomobryidae; genus Seira; species Seira ritae. Next base: position 12,092 of record JAHZNI010000131.1, read on the forward strand.
ACCCTTCACAAAACTAATTAGCAAAGTTGGGTGACCATCCATGTCATAAAAATTAAAGACGACAGGAAAGTTTGGCCCCATATAAATGAACCATTTAGCTGACTCATCGTCGTCATGCATATTGCAATAAGCCAGAGGTAAAATTCATGTCACCACATGCCACATAGTCTTCACAATCTTACAAACTTATCTTGAGTCTCTATAATGAAATTGCCCAGACTATTAAGCTTACACGACACCTTGTTTGTGATGTGAGTCAAGTTTAATTTCTCCTTAATGCGTTGGATTGCTGATGGATGTTTTGGTGCCATATGCATTAATTAAACAATATAGAGTTATACTGGCGACTATGTCAGTTCGGATTCGGAGTCACACTGCTTGTCCTTGCAGCAGCAATATTTAGGTTAAGTTAAAGACTTACATGAAAACAATACTTTTGGCAATACCAGTGACTCTGCCATATTTGGCGCTGTTTTGGTTTAGAAAATGTCTTTAAAGCGCTCTCCGGAATGGAATGCATCGACGTAAATAATTTTAGTGAGTTTATTTTTGTGCGAGGAACGGAGAACCGCAAAAACAATGCTAAATGAAACGAGCCCAAATAATTAACATAAACATTACAAAAGCAATAAGTTTTTCCAAACTTTGA
>JAHZNI010000132.1:0-15876 GCA_027744415.1 Seira ritae
GCTAGCAAGGAATATCAGCAAAACACTATTATATTGTTGAAAAGAGACTGGAGAGTCTCGAATCGTTATCGCGTATTTTTTTCTATAAATTTTTTCCCATTGAGTCATACTCTTGATGCATTAACGCATTACAAATACGGAAAACGTGTACATGCGTTTCAGTTTCGTCGATGTTTTCATTGGCTCCAAAGATGACATTAACCTTTGTTCTGGAAGTACTTGCTACCAGGCTTGCTACTCTCTACAGAAATTCACTGAACTCAACGCAGAAAAATGCGTTTCGAGCTGATAGTCTTTGTTGTGGTTGTGATACAAGGCATGCATGCCAAATTGAGCTTGAGCACTTGCATTTGTTTATTTTTGCGAAAGAGCATTCCTACTTTCAACAAGAGAGAAAATTTTGAATTCACTGAAATTACGACTCTAAAACGTTATGTAAAAAAGACGCACCCAAATGAGTCTATGAAGCTCTCAGCGTAGTACTTTGAAACTTCCTGAGGTTATGAATCATTACAAAAACAGTGCAAAAAACGCATACAAGTCTGACTGAGTTAGTCAACGGACTATTTTTGGCTTGCAACTGTTCTCTGGGTTCAGTTAACGGATTTGTTCTCCAGTTACTTATAAAAGGCTACTAATCTGTAAAACATCTGCCTCAATACGTGACTTATGCATGATTGACATGAAGACATTAAAAATGTTAGAATGAGGCATGACTCATGACATAGGATGATTCAGGATTCAGAAGTGCACAATGGCAATAAGATACGTACTCTTCTAAGCACATAATAGGACATACTTTGAACTTTTGAAAAAATTGAGGAAAGTCATTTTTAAAGATTAACTTAATTAAAAATCTTTCTGGGTGCGTCTTCCTGTTGGGTCGGTCAACTCGTAAAGATATTATCCTTTGATTTAGTCTTTTTTGATTTTGTACTTAGCTTCAATGGCTTGATGTTAACACTGATAAAAGTCATTGAATGAAGGCCACAGGGTTTAGGTTTCGTCTGCATCGATAATTCTTCTTTATTCCAGTATAAAAAATAAACTATCGGGCATCAGTAGCGCTTTCTTGCATTTAAATTTACTGCACATTATCTCAGCTAGCAATTACAATAACAGGCTCTCCAGGTTTTCAGGGCATAATTAGGAAGGAAGGAGACATCTTATCGGAATAAGAAATCTGGCAGGATCATTAAGAGAGAAATTCGCTGGAAGATGAGATCATATTTTCATTCTGTGTTCACGAACTTTGTTTTTGTGTGCATGCATAATGCATGCATTGCTTCGGAAAAAGTCATGTTGCGGTTTTTGTTTCGCGTTCAACCCGCGGTTTTATGTGTGTCTGTGATTCATACAATTGCTTCCTGTTTTTTACCATGTAAAACACTTCCTGAAAGATAATTAGCAAACCGGCAGGAACGAAGTTTAGATTAAGCAGTTGTGCCTACATACAAGAAAACATCCTTTCTTGCTTGAACATGAATGACTAATGATTTTATTAGAGAACCCACGATGACGCTCAGATCAAGCACACATTGCAATCATCAACTCTTAATTAGCTAACTGTGAAGAAGAAAAAATTGTTCATTACGATATTTAGCCATTGACACCAATTACCAATCAAGAATGTTATGAATATTTAATGAAGTATATGTAAAGTAAAATCTTGAGCAATTGGTTTTCGATAAATCTTTATTTAATCTACCTAATTTATTGAAATCGTATGTATGCAGTATGCATATATGCTCAAGGTTTCAAGAGTAAAATATTGATTTCTGTTAGTAAATTATTTCCTTCCCCATGGGTTTGGTAATGGTCGTGAACCCCAGTATGGTTCTCTCACCACTTCTGGATACGAAGGGGGTGGAGGTGGTGGTGGAGATCTTGGACTACAAAATTGAGATAACTTTACTTTCCTTGACTTAACTGAGTCCGAATTGCTTAAATAACTTTAGCGCAATTAAAGCTCACGGAGAAAAATAACGGCCAGACAAACGAGTCACCATGGCTTCTTCAGGATCAATACTACCGTAGGATCATTACCGTCGCAATACCGGTAACAGCGTACTCCATTTACACTACTGCCTGAATGAAGAAGTCAAAGAGAAAAGAAAATATAAATATCCAAATATTTTTATTCCGTAGTTGAATTAAATGCTTACTTTGGCTCAGTATTTGTATACACAACATAATTCCAACATAGACGAACATTTTCCTTTTCTTGAGTCACTTTTAAATGTTGTAAATGCTATACTCTGACTAACAAACAGAACACAATGGAGCTGCAAAATTGCAGGAGCTAATGCAAATCAGTGGAAACTCGTAGTCTATTTGTTCGACCCCCATACAAAAACACAATTTTAGTAACAGAGTTGAAACGATTTTATGATACATAATCTGTTTAATTTACAACTGATATCCGCAATGCAATAAAATATTGCTGCATATGAGTGTGCGCATTACCTTTGTTAGTTACGACATCGCGACCGACCGAAAACATCAAAGCAAAGCTATTAAAGTATTACGCATGGGTTTATTAATTATTAATATCTATTTTTATTTATATCTTCGAAATTGTTTTTACAGTCCAGCAAATCAAAACTTTCATAATATATGCGAAAAAATTTTCGAATTTGTAGAACGTTCGCTTACTCGCTACTCTGAGAGTAGTACTCTCTAGCTTCAAATTTAAATTTGCTCATTTATTTTCCTGGTCTACCACTGGCTGGAGGGTAGTGACCAGAAGGGCTGGGTGGAAAGAGTGGAAGTTTGGTTACTTCTGGCCAGGAAGGGCTTGGAGGAGGAGGCGGTCTTGGACTACAAGCATTAAGAAAACTTTAAAATAACTCGAGTTGATTAAATAGCTTTAGTGCAATGAAAACTTTACGCACGGAGCAAAATTACGGCCGGACCAACGGGTCAGCATGGCTATTTCAGGATCAACTCTTTCTACATAACTTCCACCGTCGCAATATCGGTAACAACGTACTCCATTTACACCACTGCTGACTAAACGAAGATAATGCAGAATTCAAATATAAAATAAACCCAAATATTATGTTCGTTTAATTGGATTAAGTAGAAGGGATGTATTGCTTACGTTGGCTGAGTATTCCTGCATACATGATTGCTGCGTAGATGTCCATTTTTTCTTTGAATGTTTTATTTGACTTTTTCCAACAAATAGAACGAAATGTACTAAGTTGCAGGTGCCACTATAAACAAAATGGCTACAAAAAATCTAGAACTATGATAATACAAAAGATTTTATAATGCACAATCTAATCTGCCAAATCATATTTGATGCCTGCAATGCCATAAAATATTGGTGTCCATAACCTATGTGCTTCGCGATATCGCAACTAACAAAGAAGTTTTATCAGGTGTAAAAATATCAATGCAAAGAAATTAAACTTTAACATTTATTACTTTTACGTGCATCGGCATTTCTTTTGAAACCTACATTGAAGCAGGATATTATATGCAATGAAATAATATTCTCAATTATTTAGACGAGACTATTCCCAGCCATAATCACTTTTTGCCATTTTGTCAGCGGAAGCGAAGATGCATCATGATCATGATGATGCATATAATCCTGCTTCATGATGCACATGTACTACACACTTTTCGTGATTCAATCAAGCCGAACCGATATTTGTTTGTGCCATCAAGCCTTCATGGTGATCACTCATTAAACAAATTCAATACACTAGTGGCGAATTACAAAATATATATTTGATTATCAAAACAATGGGATACCTTAGGAAGAATCTTCTATGTCAAACGTACACATGTCAAAATTTTACCTCTTCGATTTTCTCAATATTTTCTGCAACATACGCAATCGGGTAGGTAATTAAGTAAAGCCTTTTCAACCGATACAAGAGAACTCAGTGAAGAATAAGATTGTCTTCTAGTACCCTTCCTCTCATAAAGGAGCCCAACTAGTCAGGCAAATGACTTTATGTTAATGAAGATGAGAGCTATAATACCAATACCAATAAAAGTGAGCTATTCTCCTTTCATAATAAATTTGCAGACATTTCGCATTTCCTGTTTTCTCATTTTCCTCAGTAGGAAAGCTCAGCTCCTTCCTTCCCATAACTGTCATACTGTCTCCCACACACAGTCATTTTTTATCTCTGAAAATCTTTAAAAACCGCACTCAGGCCCGGCCAGCCACTCTTTCTATTCTCTGAAAGTTTCTATCACAGTCAAAAAATATGAAGCAATAAAGTATCTCATCCTCATAATAATCATTAACCTGGCAGACATATTATGAAAGAATCAAGTTTTCCCTTGCCTTTTTCATTCACTCCATTTCGACTCCCTGGAAAAATCTTTTTGAGCTTATAATCAGGAGACGCGTTTTCATTTTCTTTCTCGAATGAAACTGACAGATATTGATCCTCATCAGAGACATGCTCATAAAGTACATCAGTACATCTTTTGGCCTTCTTCCTGCTATTTTGAATGATGAGGAATGAGTGGTGCGAGTGAGTGAATGCTGCACTGTGCAGCAAGATGAATGTTTGAGCGCATTAGCTTGGAGAAATAATACGAACTTTTCCGTATTTTCCTCCCTTTTTTATAAAGATCACACGAAAAATGAAGACTTAACATGTCATCAATAATCCTTAATGATTGGGTACCGCTGACGGGAAATGTCGAAATCAAGAAGAGAAGTAATATTATCCCAGTACAATTTTTCGATAATCTCTGATCTGATACGATCTAGCTGGTTTATGGTCTGACTCCTTTGCTCTCTTAATTTCCTCGCAGAGTGAATATTTTTGATGAAACGATTTTATTCCAAAATCCAAAATTAAAGATGCCCTGAAAACCGAACGAAAAGAGCTCACAAGACTTGAGCACGACTTCAGTCATGAATGGTCTCTTACAAAAGCGACATACTACCGCTCTTAAAATCATTTCACATGGGTTCACACCCTCGTCTGCCTATAAGAAACGTTAAAAACGTGACCTCTTAAGAGCGCAAGGAATTTTAATTTCAGGACCGGGCTCGAGTGAAAACACGATTTAAGTTTAAGTTGAAGTACTGGCAGCGCCGAATCGATCGTCAATCGTGCGGTGTGGATACGGTATTAAAGCTTTTTGGAGAACAATGGAGAGAAATCCCTAATGCTGCATACAAAGTTTGGCAGTTTTATAGGCTTTGTGAGCATCCCACTGTGAAGTTCTCACGCGATTTCCGAATATTTCATCCATAAATGAATGAAACGGAGCAAACAAAGAATAGCGATTACCGTTTTTCCGAAACATTTTATGGACTTGCGATGCAATGTTATTGGAGTCAAAGTGCAAGCAGGCTAGCTTTGGCTTCCTCGAACTTGAGCTCAGAAATGATTAAAGTGCAACATGCATTGGCAATGATAATGATGATGATGATGACTACCAGTGTGGTGCAGTTGTAACCACCTACCACGCACCATTTGTTCTTATGCTACAAAACCGTTACATTCCTCAACTCTTGGAACAATGATCGGACAATCTTTAGAAAAAAATTCCAGGACATTAAGTCATGGTGGTATACTCAGTTTGCTTTTTGGTTGAGATATTTGAAGGAATTCAGAAGGAAAAATTCCATGGGATGTCATAAGCATTCGCATTACATGGTGGAAATCGCCCGTCAAAAATGCATGCACGTCTACAAACTACAAACACAATCTGCAATCGGCATCATAACAAATTTTTTTTCGAGTTTATTGCATTGTGTTCCTTTTGTGGAAAGTACGAGGGCTCGGACAAACAATACGAAACTCATTCGGTTTCAATCGCTTTTATTATGATGCTCTAGTCCTTTTTACATAATCATAAAGGGAATATAGCTTTTGTCATCGTAAGCCGGCATTATTATTTGGCTAGAGAGCCGAGCGAGAGTAATCGCATTGCATTTAGTCATTCAGTTTCTCGTGATTCCAGTTTTTCATCGCAATATTCACGGGAGAGTTCAGATCATCAAGTTTTCATATTGCCCATTACATTTGAAGCATCATCGTACATACTTACAATAATTCTTATCATCATCATCCTTTTTAGTTCCGCATTCTATTTTAATACGAAATGATTGCAACTTTCTGTCTTCCCACGTAATTGCTGTAGGGTTGGCTTTAGCTTTGCCAATCCAATGCCTGCTCTGTGCTCTGCACATCCAGATTCAAATTAAGGGAAGAAGTCATTTCATAAATAAAAATGATGATTAAACTCGAGCCGTTTTGCACAACGAGCTTATAATAATGCTCTCACGCAATTCATATATTTCATCCTATAACACTCTCATCATCATCCGTCATCAGAGTTCATTCCTTCCTTATTGAAGCAGAAGAAGAGATGATATCCCTGCCTATTCATTTGCAATCCAATCCGAGGAGAGAAATGGAAACCACTAAAGAAAAATTTTGTGATATTAGAATCTTGCATGCATGCTTAGCTCATCTCAAACTTTGGCAGCCATGTCATATGTTCTGATGAGGATTAACTAGGGTGACTGATAAATAATGCGGCAGATGAGAATGATCATGATCACGATGACTTTGATGACTTGAAAAAGTTCTTCCTAGTGAACTGCACTGCATGGACGACGACGTTGTTGACGTGGGTGTGGGCTGTGGACTGTGAGATGGCAATAATGCCATGCAACGCACAGAATTTTTCTGGCCTCTGGATATTGTAATTATAAAAATTGCTCTAAAGACGAGTCCAACTCCAAGTTGAGCTGGTGTGGTGTGGTGTTGTGAACACTAAAACTGAATGTGTGAAGCGTGTGTTATTGTGTGCAAGCAGTCATTTACTATTGATGGAAAAAGCATAAAAAACTACACACGATTATGTCCCTCTAGGAGTAAAAACAGATCTAGTGGAAAAAATAGAGCAGAGAGCCAGAACCAGAGCCTTTGAAACTCTGGAGTAATAGCATACTCCAGAGACTGCAATAAATGGTGTAGATTTTTTGTGTGTGCATAATATACGAGGAGTGCATCTGTGTGTACTTTCCTTATTGCATCTCCTCGCATGATTATGCATTGCCATTGTCATTAGAAGAGTGCAATATTCTCTGTTAGAAAAAATAGACTGCTCCTCCTAGTTCCTCAATGCATGTTTTTCCTCTTCTCGTCTCTGGAGAACAAAATACAAAATATCGTCAATCTAACATCCAACAAACATCAAGTCTTTGACTCGATATTTCTTCTCCCAACCCAAAAAACCCGATCTGAAGTCTGACGAAGAACAAGAGACCTTGTGTTTTTTTTCGCTGGTGTGGTGGTGTGTCCCCGCTACAATAAAAAAGATAAATCCCTCAACTTTTACATTTTAAATTGAGCAAGAGAAGATGCATTGTTGGAAATGAAAAAGAGGATACGAATTCAGCGTTGGTGGTAGTTGGTAGATAGTAGATGATACAAAGAAGTGGCAATGATGCACAAGAGTAAACTAATAAAAATGCTCTCTATGTCAATGCCATTTTTCTATGTGCATTTGTCAGTTCTCACTTCTCTTAAAAGCAAAAAGAGCATCATGTTCATCTGAGACTTGAGTTCGACAAACAAAGGCCTTCATCACTTTTTTACTTTACCTTTTCGCTTTTTAGTGCCCCTTTGCCTCCTCCTTCTCCTCCTCCACACGTCGACGACAACTAGTCACCAGAACCAGACCAGACCAGCTGAAGAAGAATATAATGATTTGGTTGTGTAAATGCGTGTGCGATCTTCCTTCTAATAGGAATGGAACATTACTACAAAAATTCATTTGTTATCACTTCAATTTATTCAGCAGGGAAACCTTTTTGTTCAGTAAAAGTAAGTTATGATAATGATGAAACAAGGCTGAATGCATACAACATAATGCAAACAACACATGTTACAAAGATGGATTCTCGAAGGTGCACGTGAGGTAAACTTCAATAAAAAAAATGGAAGGATTTTTTCCCTCACTCACTCATATGCACATCATGCATTTATTTCAGTTTGTTTTTTCCTCCTCTGATTGTGAATATGACCGTCTCGTCATTATCATCGAAAGGCAATTTGAATGCTGGTGACAACAAAAATGTTCTTCGTCGTCGTCGGTTATTTGCACAAAATGGACAAGATCGTCATCCTATCAGAAACGCATTTTTATCATTAAACAACAGCAACGACACCACATAAAACACCAACACATTTTATTTCGGTGTCGGAGAGAACAAGACATCATAAAAAACCTACACACAACAACAGTTCATGCGATGCATAATGTATCCGTTCATGATATGCATTTTTATTACGCTTCCCTTTTGTTTTATGGTCTTCCAGCATAATTGCATTCTCTTATTTCACTTTATCGAAAGCATCCTTCATTCCTTCTCCTGATATTTTTTTTCAAATTGGCTTTTACTCCGACTTTTCAATCTCACTTCACATGACAAACTTAATATCATGCCAACTGCTCGGAGACTTTTAGGGAAAACGTCTAGAGTACAAAGTAGCTTGAGTCGAAGAGCCTATGTGTGCATGCCTTTGTTTTGTTCTGTTTACTTTTCAATTCATCTGGTCAAAAAAGATAATATTCCGGAGGAAAACAGAACATTAATGTAGCTACTGTAAATGAAAAAGGGGAAATGGGAAACGGAGTTTCTCAATCTCTTTTACCATTTTTGACTGACATGTTACAGAGATGTGTTACATGCATGAATTTTCGAATTTACGATTATGAGTTTTTTTTACAACTGGAAGTTCAGGCGAAAAAAGGAAAATCTCCTTTTTCTGCTCCAGTGAAAACTCAGCAGGGTAAGAATATAATGCTTTTTCGAAGAAATGTGTAAAAGCAAAAGAGAAGGATGGGGTCCATTGCTAGTAATCGTTTCCAATCGTGCGATGGCTATGATGATGATGACTCGAATCTACAAAAGCATCCCTTTTGTTTGTCTCGCAGATGAAATGAAAATTTGTTTTTGTCTCTTTTTTCTCGGAACGTGTCCGCTTAATAAGTGAAAATTCGAGTCTAACTCCAGTGGTAACACGATCCGACCGATGTACAAATGAGCGAAGAAAATGAAATCTATAATATGATCTATGTGGGTAAGATACGATCAAAGCAACCAAAAAGGACAGAGAGGACCTTAATTTTTGGGGTGCGTGGGTGGTTAGCTGGTGGAAGCCATTGCATTGCACTAGTAAGTACTATCAGGAAGAGAAATTATAGGACTTTACAGCAAAAAGGAAAACTCAAGAAAAAAACTCAAAAAGGAAAACTGAAATGGCCAACCAAACTGATGACAAATACGAGCATGGAATCATAGATACAAGATACCCGGAGAAGTGGTAGTGGTGGCAGATGGCTCGAGGGTGATGGAGATACTGAGAGCAAATATGTATTTTCATAGACCGTCCGTCACTCAATCTAAAATTGGAAGGAAGGAAGGAGGGTGAGTTGGTAGTTGGTAGAAAAAGTAAGCAATAAGTATGCAAAAAGCCCGTATAATGTTTTGGCAACCACCATTTCTAAAATGTAATCAATCATACTCTCGTGTCGTGAGAAGGAGGAGAGGGCTCTTAAAGTGAACTTGAGCCAACTCTGGAGTTCGATTATCTCATTCATTTTAAATGTCAGTGGCAGTAGGTCGTCTTCAAAACCCACTTTCGTTTTTTAAAAGTAATTGTATTGCAATACAGTGAAGAATATAAAAGGTAGAAATAATCAATACTTCAGTTCATAAAAAGGGAAAGTAATGTGAAGGGCAAACGCATAAAGCGAATGAAAATAGCACGTAACACAATTTATTTTTACTTGCAGTGAAATGCACTTGTAGGTTCCATAAAAGCCTTTTTATGAGTCTATTCCAGGCAAACGTTCAATATAAATACAGCAATAGCAAACAAAGTCTACCTAAAGTCCGATTTTTATCATTTCCTGTTCCCCAATTTCATTTTTCACTTCTTTTGCTGCCCAGTTTTCCAGAGGAGCCGTAGACTGGATAATGCTATATGCAATGGTTTTTGTTGCCAACTCGCTAATCACAGGGTAGAGACCGAACAAGGATTAGTTTGCCAAACCACAAGGGTTTGCCACCCTATCCCAACAACAATCTCATTTCTGCTTTTAATCTGTCTCGTCATTCATTAAATGTACGTTTTCACTACAAAATTTACGCAGTACTCTACTGAATATTTTACCAATGCATTAAGTCAGATATGACTATGACTTAGCAAAAAACAGTCCTGAGGAGGATGAAGAAATAAACGTTGCAATGAAATTGAGAAATGAAACCTTTTTCTATGCTACAAACATGTTGAACGTGAACGTAAACACTTTTCCCGTACCCTTTTCCCATTGAAATGATCCGACCAACCCCTGGATAATAAAAGCTTAGCTTGAATAACTCGATTCCATATTGCAGAATGCACGTGCCCAGATTACGAAAAAAGAGAGGTATTCACTCCTTCCCTTTTTAATTCAATGTCATCGGTATCGGTACTTCTCTACTGACTCTACTGCTTCTCGTAACTCTCTTCAGCCAAGAAGTCGCACTTCCAGTTCCAATGTTATTTTACGCACTTTTCGGAATGAAATACTCCAGACTAGAGAATAAAAGTCTGCCTTTGTTCGGGAAATAAGTTAGAGATGCATGTGCAGAATGGCCTCTCCAGATCAAGTCAAATTTGTAAACCCCCGTGATGATTTTTATTGCGTTTTACATCTTCCACTTTTCCCAAAATGTTTTTACCTAAAATATACTGTAGCAGTAAATTGCATACAGCACTCTTTTCTTTAGTCAATGATACCGACTTTATTGTTTTCTTGATGTATTCGATTATTCAGGAAAAAGTAGTAAAAGTCCATTTCTGTATTATACACTTCCTTTAATACATATTATCATTATCGTTATTATGATTTTTTGCTTCATTGCATTACTCCAATTGTTGGCAATGGAGTAGGAGAGTGGAGTTGGACTTTATGTTTGCACCATAAAAAACTCTGAGTGGCTTTCATTTTTATGCGTTCAGCAGGGTAGGTTCGTGGAGGAGTAGTAGTGTGTGCCTTGTACGTGGCGGTGGCAGTATATTCAGGGAAAAAATAGTATTTTTCTGTGTCTGGAATGCACGATGAAAGTTTACACGGTGAATTATAATAATAAACCGAAAAGGGAAGAAAAATATAAACTTTTCGGAACGCATTAAGTTTCTTCTCCATCCTTTTTTCATAATGGCTAACTAACCCCCTTGTTTTCTCCCCTGTGGACCTCCATACAATTTTCTGTTTTTCGTCCACATGATTTTTTCTCTTCTTTCAAACTTTATATAAGTCGTTTCATTCGTATTTTTACGACTTTTCTGAATGAATCGGCCATATTTGTTGCCACAATTTATTTGGTAATACATGTATTTTTCTTTGAATTGATGGTAATGAATGCATTTTTGACACATTTGTTCTGTTTCCACTGGGCTTTCTAATTTGTTAGTTTACCAAATACTAACTGAAAAGGGGGTCTTTTTCGGAATCCGAGTTTCTTTTGATGTTTAAATAAGACTTTTGGGGCTCTGAACAGGAACATAACAAATTGTGACCGGAAACACGCGTTTGCCTTCTCGGTATTTTTCTAGACGTGCGCTTTGTTTTCTAAGACAAAATGATGAAGTTATCTAGAAATTAGACCGGATGAATAATATACATCTGTCAAGACAAACATCCAAAAATGTTTTCCTTGTATTCTTTCGGAAGACAGCAGATGTCTGTTTTTGTAACCCATATGCAGTAATGAGTATGAACAGTTATTAAGAAATAATTATTTTCTTGGCTATTAAAATGTTGACTTTGGTCAGTGCTTGATGAAAAACGAGTCCCAGCAATAGAAATAATTATTATTCGACTAACAACAACTGCTTCATTATTTTGTGATTCTGAATTAAGAACTCGCATGAACTTTGTAAATCATTAACCTCTGGAAAATATTGGAAATTCCCTATTCAAACATTCAAGAAGGATAAATGCTTTCTCCTTTGTGGCAATTCATGATGGCTGGCAGTTAAATAAAAAACAACACAACTTTTGGGACTAAAAAGAGGAAATTGGCTGAGTAAACTTGGATTATTAGTTTCTTCTCTCTCTCTCTCTCTCACTTCTGGGAAAAGAACAAACAAAGACCCTCTGGAAGAAGACGAAATACCTTCCCCGAAAAACTTGACATTTCTCGGAGCACTGCACTGCATTTATTGCATTGGCTCTCTCGCCTTCAGTAATAATACGGCTTAAACTTTCTAAATCTTTTAGAAAGGTGCATGGATTCCGGGAGAGTGAAGTTGAGCGGTGAGTGTTTCTGAAAAATAGGGTTGGTGATGGCGATAATGATGACATGGAATTTTGGAGGGGTTTCACAAATAAATGAAAACATCGTTACAGAAAAACTTAAAGGTATGAATAGAATAGCATTAGCCTTTTCTGTCTGCTTCTCTATTCAAGTAAAACCAGATTGGTGGAGTGAGTGACGTAAGAAGAAGAGGAACTTCTGTGTCTCTAGTGCATCCCGAGCATTTTTCTATCCTTTTTAAGAATTTTATTTTATACCTTTGTAATATACGCAATGGGAGAAAATGAGAGACGAATGTTACCATTAAAACTTTATTTTACGTTTCTCATCCCTTTCTTGGGCTTTACATCTATCTCTCTGCAGCAAGCATTCATTCTTACTTCCCTTTTTTGACATAAAAAGGAAGGAAAGACCAGGCATACAAGAAGAAAACGGAAATGTGTATTACGTAACGTGGTTTAGTTAGCTGTAGGGAACTTGTATTTTCTGATGGGATATCACGTCACCATCACACAATACTACCTCAACAATACACCCAAATACCACCTACATCTTTGGAAGAAGCTGCGTTAGTGTTGTCTTGTCTTCTTTCTTTGCACCACCATCACCATCACTAAACTTCTTCCCCCTTTCATCCGCTAAGTATATCGTGAGGATTTCATATATAGTCAGTCGAAAAGAGACAGAGAGATACAATCCACAATTTACACTAGACCCGCTCAGGGTATTTTGGCACTGAAAACGTCAAAAAATGAAGAAGCCTCTAGTAGATCTACACAGAAGTAATCATTTAAAATAACAGAGATTTTTCTTAGCTCAGCTCTTCCTCAGCTCTCCTCGTCGGAGAGAGAGAAAAATTCGGATGAAAATTTATGCATGAATTCAGTGCGTATTTCCGCCCTTGGCATTGGTAGTGGTAGTATGTATATGGCATGAATGAAATGAATATGTGCATACGCGAACAATATGATGTGAATTACTGCTCCACTGTGAAAAATGTAAATTGGATGGAGGCATTAAAGCAGAATCTGAAGGAAAGGGTTATCTATCATCAAATCTCTTCATTCAACCGAAGCGAAAACATTGTGTTTATGCAGTATCCTCTTTCTCCGTCCTTTCTTCCTCTTACAATTTCCCTTCTAGAAAAAATGGAGAGATGATGGAAAGCTAAAGAGATAACAAACAAAAATTTTTTTGAGAAAAGAAGATATACGCACAAAACACGCAATGTGTATATTTTTGCAGACAATGCAATGCAATGGTATTGCTGCAGCAGCATCTCTCTTGCATCTTTTTATTCTCTCGAGGGCATTCATATTATTATCATGTAGACATCATAAAGTACACAATGCAATCATAACCAAGCACAATGCAGGATCACACCCTCCCCCGCCTTTCCCTTCGGCTTTACAGGGTTTATCTTTGCAAAAAACAGGAATTTCTTTCTGAATAAAAGCTTTCATGTTATCCTTTCAATTTACTCAAGGCATTACGTAAACTTCAAGTTTCCTCCTCAAAAAGAGAATCTTCCATTTTTGAGGAGTTTCTTTTCGTCTTTTCTTCCTCCTGCTCCGCTGTAAAGTTAGTTTTTTATTTAAAAGTGAAGTTAATCTGGAAAAAGTAAGGAAAAATATAAATGTACTGAAAGAATAAATCCGACAAAGTTAAAGTTCCCTGCCAGGCCAGGGTAAGAAATGAAGCAAAGCGAGAGATGGAGACGAAGAAGAAGCCTTTTACGATGAGAGGGTGTGTGTTACTGGCTTTGTGCATTGTTAAAAAGTGAATGAAAAAAATATACGAAGTGCGAGTTTCAGAGCTTCACTTCTCATGTCTAATTCTTAGCCAAAGTGACTTCACTTTCTTCACGCACTTCCCAATCTACTTATTTCATCCTCCTTAAAAGTTTTCCTTCTTAAACTTTTGTATCACTTTAGTGAGCAAAGCAAAGCTGAAGTTATTTGTCCAAAATGCAACAGTACAGATTCGACATTTTGACATAAAGTGCCACAAAACATGACCATGGAACGGGGGGATACGAGTAGTTATGCTGTCATCACAGTAATCATTACAAGAACTTTATGCTTACTCCAGCTTCCATAACTCCACATTTTCCATCCAAACTTTTACAGCTTTCCAGGCAGTACTTTCCTTGATTGAATTGAAGCAACTGCAATTGTATGAAATGCATGCAGCGAGAGAAATATTTGACAAAGGCCAAAGTACAAGCTTAAAGATGCCAAGCAAGCAAGCTTGAAGCTAGAAAAGCACTAAAATGGTTAATAAGAATTTTTTTCCCTCATTTCCACTCACCGAAAAAGTCCTCCCACGAGATTGACCCATCTGAGTCACAGTCGCCGGATTTGTCCATATCCATTTTTGCTCCTCCGTCAAAGGACAATTAGTCGTTCAGCTACTTTTTACAAAATGTTGTAATGGAATCTCCCGTTAGTACGCTTGCCTTTCACATGAGAAGATTGATCCTCAATTCCCCTTGAAAGGTTTCAATGTTATTATGTGTGATTGTTGTTACTTTCTTTTTCTTCAGCAGGATCTCATCTTCATGTAATGGTAACGCCAACTACAACTCCGCAAGTGACCATGACCACCCCGTTGCATTGGTGTGTTTGTCCTCCTCCTTTGCTTTGTTGATATTTCATCTTCTCTCCTTTTCGGTGAAAAATGTCTTTAGAAGATTGACGGGGAAGTAAGATAAGAAGTTTGTGAGAAGTTCACAGTTAAAATAACACCGTTTCTCGACGTTGCACCACCATCATCTTTCTCATCAATCTTTTATCGGAAGCACATCACCAGTTGTAGAAGTTATGTAGTACTTTAAACAAATAATCCAAAACGTATTTTTTGCACCATGCATCAGTCAAAGTCAAACACGTGCAATCCAATACGCACTATGTAGTACTATTTTTCAGGTTCACTCACTCATACATTCACGCAACTTTTAACAATCCGAAATCTTTCTTAAAGGCTGAAGATCTAAAGATGATTATTTCAATATTGCAAAACTTTTTTGTAATTATTTATTTTGTTCTCTTGTACACACATATATATCAAGATTATGTATCGTTCAATCTATGACAAGTCCTAAAGAGCTTCTGTTACTCTTCTGCTGCTGCTTCCTGAAATTCGACATTTCCCTGCGAAAAACAAACTTCGTTGGATGTATGAAATTTCAGACTTTTTTCTGCACTGAAAAGCGTATGACATGTAAGCAGTCCTCCTGAAAAACTTTAAAATGCAAATGATCTTGAGCTGTTCTCAGAGAGTTGTTGTACTCATATCTTTTTGGAATATCCTCCTCCTACTCTAGTTCAAATTACATCGAGATATGCACCAGGAGGAGGAAAGGAAGCACTTTTTTGACGAAAGGCTCGCAACTGCTAATGTTGACACTTGTGAGCATTACATACGATTTTTATTGGTTCCTATTTCAGCTTTGATAAAAAAGTACTGCTAAGTGTTAACTGGAAATATCAACACCATCTCGAAAATAAATGATTCACAATGATTCTCCAAAGTTAGCGTTTTCTTGCATATTTTTTCCTTGCTGC